>CAOJBK014148699.1:0-14533 GCA_948294925.1 Codiaeum variegatum | reverse complement strand
AGGCTGGCATGTCCAAGTAGTAGAGGGATAAGTGAGGGAAGTTGACTTCCTAGAGATGAAGATGCAGAATGGCCCTCTGGATCTCCCTCTTGGTGCGGGGACGAAGCTGTCCCATTTGGAGATCTTGCACTAGGAGGATCCTTGTCATGAGAGGATGAGGCACCTGGGCCCTTTCTTTGGGAGTGTCCTTCCCAAGCATAAGCCATAGGTCTTCATTGACTGGCTTCAATGGTTTTTCTGCAAAAGAGACAAGGGTTAGAAGGCCTATAAAAAGTATAGCTATTAAAATGATATTCGTTTGGGTCACTTACCAAGTAAGGCTTCAATGCATGTGGGAACGGTGGGGCGTCCCTCCTTGTCGAGGAGGAAGTTGCTTCGCCATAGGACCTCCAAGTTTACCAGCTCCCCAATACTGATCAACATTAAGAGGTCCCTCTTATCAGCTTCGGTTAGTGGTGGGTTGGCCGAGAGTATATGGGGCTCGCGATAGTCGCGTCATAGCCTAGCCCCTCTTCGTTATCGCCGGTATAGTGAAGCCCAAAGAATCGACGCTTCCATTCGTCATCCTTGTTGGGTTTAGGGGTGAAGAGCCTCATGTTAGGCCTCCCCAAGGACATGAAAACACCTGTGTCCCCTTGTCTAGATGAAAATTGATAAAAAAGTTGGAAAAGCTCCATCGAGGGAGAAAGAATCCCTAGACAGTAGCACATAACCTCAAACCCATGGATGTCCAGGATTGAGTTAGGAGTAAGAGTGAATGGAAGTACTCCAAAGTGCCTAAACACTTGACAGAAGAAATCAAAAGGAGGCAGGAGGAGGCCTCGGGTCATGTGATCATAGAACATGATGTAATCCCTCCGGCCAACGGGAGTGCTTAGGGTCAGATCATCGTGAAAGATACGATGAGAGGGAGAAGGGAAAATAAATGAAACCTCAGAAGAGATGCTGTCCAGATTGATCTGAAGAGCTTCCCTGTTCACTTTGGATCTAGGCACGATTCGCTGCCAAGCAAGAACCACAGAAGAAATAATGAACTCTTCTCCACTTACTGAAGGGTTTTTGGGTGCAGGACGAGTACGAGCCATTTGAACAGAGAATTTGCAAAAAAGTGATAAAGAAGAAAAGGTTTGCAAGGAAGTTGCGAATAAGAAAGAGTTTGCAGATAGAAGTCAGAAGTAGAAAATGACCGGTCTAACAGGGGTATATAAAGACCTTCTATAAGACCTTTCATCTTCTCGACCGTTCTGAAATTAATGCGCGACACATGGCAGAATACTACAGAAAAAATAAGACGCGTGGCATAAATTAAAATTGTTCTTCGCGTAAAAGACCTCTAGAAAGAAGCGCGAAGCGTAGACCGCGAGGAAATATCTTTGTTCAAAAAGAGGACTCACATCAGAAAAATCCTTCATCCACTTATGAACAAAGGGGGGCGACTGATACGGGTCTACCCAAAATGGGCCTGAAAGAATCTGGGCCCTAAAGGTATTCAAAAGCCCGTACAATACGGCAAAAGCCCAAGTCCATAACACTTTCAGTACCCACCTTCGGCATAGAAGGCTTCAGTCAATTGCCGAAGAGGTAAGCAGGGCTTCGAAGGACCACCCTCGAAGGATGCCTTCGACCCTTTGTCCTGGACACGTGTCATGAACCTATTTATAACACCTACCCCCTCTCTTGATAAGCTTCAGGCCGTATTCAGCGCGGACACTGCCACGTGTACTACTCACAACGTGTCACGTGGCCCCGGAAATTATTATATATAGTACATGATGTCACACTTTTTGAGGTATGTTTACTAAACCTTAAACTATCCAAAATATAATTTTTAAAGGATTTACAATGAGTCCAAAGCATATAATTTCGTTACTGACTTGAACGTCGGATGATCATTGCCAGACAGCACGCCTGACTCTCTTAACTCATGGTTATTCCTTATACAAATATCCATATCCCATTTAATTCCAATTCAAATATAAAAAATTGTTAAGTTAAAAACTCATCAAATATTAATAAATTAATATTATTTTATCCGATAAAATTTTGATTGGTGTAAATAATTATTATTTTTGATTGGTGTAAATAATTATTATCTGCTGTCTTCTTTGTCGAAAATATCAAGAAGAACCAGAATCTGGAATATATCACAAACAAACACAGTGAGCTGTTTGCCACTCTTCATATTTTCTTTCCCAATTTCAAATATTACCAAACAGTTAATGTTTGTTTTTTTTCTTAATCAAGACATTATAAATTTATTAAGTCAACTAATAATTATTTTGTTTTGAGAACTCCTTATATTCTTATCTTTTTTGTTCAATTCTTCAAAGACTATCAGTCACCTTATGTTTGAATTCTTTTTTTTTTTTAAATCTTATTCAAGTAAACTGATATTAATTATGCACTAATCAATAATTATATAACAATTAACTCAGTCTTGTTCTCAAAAAAAAAAATACTTAATGATAAAATATTTTTTATATTTTTTTTCAATTCTACTCATCCTTTAGGCACTGTTATTTTCAACTAATTCAAGTCTTTCAAAAAGTGCAATATGCAATTTTTTAAGAAATAGATATTTAAGATCAAATTATAAGAATTCACTGACCATAAAGAGCATATGAATAATTAAATATTATACAAGATTCAGGAAACATTTTACAATATTTTAGTGGAAATTAATACATTAAAAATTGGAGGAGAAATATAAATAAATAGATTTAATTCCATTTCCATGCTTAATAATATTCTTGGCTAGCTAGACCTTCCCTTCATTTTTTTTTCTGGGGTAACTTAGCTTTAGTACACTGCCCTTATCAATTGAACCATAATGGATTCTTATTGATTACATGGATTTTTTTTTAATATATATTTCACTGCAGCTTGAGACTCTTCAGCCTGCAAGAATGTGAATAATTGAGTAATTATATAAATAAATTAATCGAAAAAATCATATTTTTACCACAATAATATGTGTAACTATCATATATAAATAAATAAAAACGCATATCATAATTTAAATGGATAAAATTATCCGGTTAGATTCGATACGCATTCTGTATCAACCAGTTGTTTTTTTAAATAACAAAAATATAATTTTATTAATATTGTAAAAAGTGAAAAAACATATGATTTTGGTTCGTAAAATACTCAAATTAAAAGCAACTAATTATCGAAATAATACTGAAAACAAACAATAAGAACAAAAACTAATTACTGAGCAGAATCAAATTACTACATTGATAAAATATAAATATATTAAGAGATTAATATAGAAATAAAATTTTCAAATATACCTTTGTTCTTCATCGATGAACGGGTTAGCTTTAGTAGCCTTTTTATAATTAGGCAAAGGGACATGACCAGATTCAATCTGAGCCAAATCTTCAACTAACATTTCATAATGTCTCTTAACTTCTTCAATAGATTTACCACCAACAGCTCTGGCTAGCTTTTGCCAACGATCTGGGGTGTCCTTATCATAAATAGCTAAAGCATTTTCAAATAATTTGTTTTGCTTTGGAGTCCATGAAGAAGAACCTGATGAAGCCATTTGGCAAAATAATAAAATTTTATAATATAAAAAAATTATTAAGAATATACAGAAGATTATGATATTAGCATAGATTGTGTGCTATTTATATAGAAAAATTTGGAGGTGAGAGAGAGAGAGAGGGGAAAAGTGGGTCTTTTTGCATTTTGTTTTTTTCTTGCAAATCTGCGGATTAATTTGTTGAAATCTGAGGTGATTTTACGTTTCAATATGATGTAATAAAATCGGGATTTAAGCCCTATTTTCTACAATTTAAAAAAAAATAATATTTAATAAAAATTAATTTTAATTAGTAAAAATAAATTCAGTAAAAATTATTTGTAATAAGTAAAAATCAATTAAAAATAAATTAAAATGCCTTAAAATCAATTATAATCAATAAAATTTTATTTAATTAGTATAAATCAGTTCAGTAAAATAAAGTTGAATAAAAAATAATTTTAATCAGTAAAATTAAAGCTTAACAAAAATTAAGTGAAGAGAACAAGACTTTATTTTGTTATGAAAAACATATGTTTTTTTATGAAAAGTTAAATTTTCATTTTTATATTTTTGTAATCTAAGTTATTTTTGCGTAATTCTGTAAAAATGCATAAAAAATTTTAATTATATAAAAATATAATTTTTTATGTAAAATAATAATTTTTAAAATAAATATTAATTTTATAATTATAAAACATAACTATTTTATAAAAAATATAATTTTTTATACTTTTCATAAATTAGAATATGTTTTAATAAAATTTATATTTTTTTGCCAAATCAATGTACTATCTTATAATACGATTTTTATCATTATAATATTTTTTCACTAGAATATTTTTTTCATTTAATTACAATTTTTATACACATTCAAGAAAAATTATGAAAAATAATTCAATTTACGAAAAATTATAAATAAAATTTTAATTTTTTGCAAAAGAGACTTTTTCCCAATAAAGTATGGAAAGCATAGATAAAATATAATCAAATGTATTATAGATATAAATTTATATTAAAAAAATAAGAGCGAATATAATAAGGATCGACATGAACATAGATTGAAGTTTAAGTTTTTTATTAAAAAAATTATATGTAATTTCATATTTTATTTGATATAAATTTTAAAATTTTAAAAATTTTATCTGCGTCCAGTATTTATTTAAAGTTTTGGATACATCCTATAAGTACTATTAGCAACCTTACTTTATTTTTCAACCAGATGTTTATTTTCTTTTAGTATTTCTTTTTATGAATTTATGATTAAAATTTCGAAAAGCTATCTCATAATTTTCAAAATAATTTTTTAAAATAAAAGATTAATTTTATTGATTTTTTTTGAAAGTGATTAATTTTATTTGATTGTTTCTATGCAATGCACACATTATTTGCAACAAATGTTCGTGTAGTGTGATACACTTGCAAATGGCATAAGTATTTTTTCACATGAAATGCGTGTTATATGCATGTAATTTGTTCTTTTGCTTATTTATTTTCCGTGATTAATATCGTTATAAGATATAATCCCATACAAGTTACATATATAATACTAAATAAGTTTAATATGGTTAAATAGCTTTCCTTTTCTCTCTAGTTTTGGAAGCATCATGGTCTCTTTAGGGTTTTGGTTAGGGGAAACTACCGTAGCGATTTCCGCCGCCAGTGGGAGTACTCTTTCTGCTCTCTCCTCCATCTTTTCTTAGTTCATTTATGTTTTTTTAGTTCTAGTTTGAGTTTAATAGTGAAAAAACGCACATAGAAGTGAAGCATTCTCTGGCTTCCTTTAGTGTCGCCGTACACGACTGTTGTTTTTGTCGGCTCAGTCATCTGTCGTCAAGTCATCTTGTAGTTGGAGCGACTGGAGATATGTTCCTCTTCTCAGTTCAAGGATTGAAACGGCCAAATCGAAGAACTTTAAGGCTAATTCTGTGTTGTTTGGCTGTGGAGTGGAGGTGGAGATGGTGGATCAAAGGGATTGGACCTTAGAGAAGAGAGTGGTTCTCACGGCTGTCAAGGAAAATTTCAAGCTTTTTTTTTGCTTCCGTGTTTGTTGTTTTTCATTCATTTGATGGGGCTTTAGGTGCTTAGTACTTAGTCTACTTGTGTTTCTCGTTGCCAGAGCTGTTTACCTCTTCAAGCTGAGTCCAAGGTCGCTGGTTGCTACTACACCGGCGGAGTGCATCCCTGCTAGCCTGTGAAGGAAGGTGTTATGGGGTTGGAATGTAGGTCGTTGGGCCGATTTTCAGGGGCTTTGGGCCCTTTATTGTAAATCCTTTAATGGGTATTTTTATTTTAGACTTGTATTATCCCTTTTTTTCTTTTCTGGCTATGAGAGCACGTGCTCTGTTGTACTAAGTGGGCTTAGCCCTATTTCTTGAATGAAATGGTTCTGCTTCTTGCGAAAAAAAAAAGTTTAAATATAGTTAGACTTTTTAAGTAAATTTTAAAGATTTTTAAGAGAAGGGAGGGGAATTGAACCTTAATCTACTTCGATTGTAAATGATAATAAAAAATACCAAAATGTTTTTAATTTTAGTGGTCGTCTTTTCTCTCTAAAAAGTTGAGTTTTGTATGTTAGTTTATTGTTTTTCTCTTGTATCCTTGATTTCTTATTTTCTCTATGGCAAGTTCAAGTGCTAATATTACTTAACTGAAAGACTTATATGCAAAAGTGACCTTGGAGGATGAGGCTAAAAGGGGGGTGGAGATTGCAAACTCGGATGGGGAAGAGGAAGGGCAGTCTATAGACCTTTGTTGGGCTATTGTAAGACATTTTCTGGCTGATAAAGGCATAAACTTTATGTCAATGAAGAATGTGCTTGCTTGGGTATGGAGTCTAGTCTATGGGATGAGGGTGAAAGAGTTAAAGATTAATCTATATCTGTTTCAATTTATGCACGAGAAAGATATGTTTAGGATATTGAAAAATGGATTGTGTTCATTTGAGAATCAATCTCTGCTATGTAAATGTCTGGAAATGGGGGATCAACCTTCAAAATTCCCATTATTTATGCTTGATTTTTGGGTTCAAGTATATGAACCTCCTTATGGATTCATGTCTGAAAAGGTGGCCAAACAGGTTGGGAATTATATTGGGGTCTTTGTTAAAAGTGATCCCAATAATTTGGAGGCAATTGGCATAATTATATGCGCATTCGTGTTTTCTTAGATGTTCATAAACCTCTGAAAAGGAAGATGCAAATTAAGAAGAAGGGAGGTGATTGGGTCTGGATCAATTTTAAGTACAAGAGTTTAGGGACGTTTTGTTTCTTGTGTGGCATTCTGAGACACACTGAACAATTCTGCTGGAAAGCATATGCAGCCACTGATGACAATTTAGATTTTGCATATGGTAATTGGCTTCGTGCTCTAATGAGTAAAGCGAGTAATTCAATTAGGGCAAGATGGCTTTTTTTATGATCCGGAGTCTATGATGGCGGTGGCTAACAAATAGATGGTGGAGGAGGAAGGGGAGAAAACTATTATGGAAAGTGGACGGTCAATTCCTGTAAACGGAGGACAACAAAAAGGAAAGGGAGTTGGTGGTGGCAGTAAAATAGGAGTCTGTGAAGATATGGTAGTTGACAAATTTTCAAATAATGAGGTGGATAAGGAAGATAGTAGTGGGATAATTATTGTGGATTTAAAAATGAAAAGATATGAGGATTCCCTTGTTCATACCGGGCTTGAGGGAGTAGTCCTGAATCAAAATGACACCTTTTCCAAAAATTTGGCGTTGGCAGGTTCTACCTCACAGGCTCGCCCAGCCCAATGAGTATGTTAAGTTGGAATTGTCCTAGTATGGGTAGCCCACAAACAGTTCAATAGCTGCTGGACATTGTGTCCTTGAAAAAGCTCGATTTTGTGTTTTTGATGGAAGTTAAAATTGGTAGAGAAAGGATTGAAGTCTTGAAGTCTAAGTTGGGTTATGAAGGCCTTTTTGTGGTAGATATAGTGGGTTTAAGAGGTGGGCTTGCTCTTTTTTTGGAAAGAAAAACATATGGCTTAACTTATTAGTTTCTCTAAAACCCACATTGATGTATCGGTGCAGGTGAAAGGGATGCCTATTTGGAGACTAACTTGTTACTATGGCTTCTCTGAAAGGCAACGTAGAGAGGATTCCTGGGAGTTAATGAGGAGTTTAAAGCAAAAATCTTTAAAGCCGTGGTGCATTATAGGAGTTTTCAATGATCTATTGTGTCAAAGTGAGAAGAAGAGTAAGCATAGTCACCCTTCTAATTTGATTCGGTGTTTTGCTTAGGTTGTCATTAATTGTAATCTGTCAAACCTGGGGATGTTTGACTATGCATTTACATGAGAAAATAATCAAAATGGAGATGATTGGATGGAGGACAGGCTTGACAGAGCAATGGCAGATCCTATTTGGCATTCCTTGGTCCCAAACACTCAGGTACTCAATATTCTCACTTTCTCTTCTAATCATTCAACAATTTTCCTTGATGTTCCAGCTAATTCTAGGATAAGGAAAAGGAATTTTTTTTCCGATTTAAGAGTGCTTGGTTGGGTAACGAAGATTGTGATAGAGTTGTTAAAGAAAGTTGGGATGGATTAGGGAATCTTGATATCCAAAGGCGTATTTCTAATCTCAGTGTCAAATTAAAGGAATGGGGAGAACATGTTTTTTAGAAGTTCAAACGGGATATTGAAGATTGCAAAAATAAGTTGAAGTTCTTGCAGCCTAAAAGAGATTCATGTTCGGTTGAAGAGTATAAAGATGTCTCTTTAAAGCTTAATTCCCTTCTTAATACATAAGAGGCTTACTGGCTTCAATGTGCTAAACAACATTGGTTGGATAATGGGGATTCAAACACTAAGTTTTTCCATATATATGCTTTTGCCAAACGAAAAAGAACTCCTTTAATGAGCTTAAAGATGATAATGGGGTGAGTCTTGGTTGAGATAATGGTCTTCAAAATCATATTTTTTACTATTTCAGTGATCCGTTCAAGTCCAGAGGAGGGTTGGGATTCCTCATTCGAGGCTTGTTTGGTCAATTTATTGCGAGCAAAATCGGTTGTGTTCATTTTTCATGTTCTATAAAAGAAGCAAAAGCTTTGGGTTTATGCAAAGCTATGGAATGGGTAAATTCTCTTCAATATATGGACATGATTTTTGAGATGGATGCTAAACTAGTGGTGGATGCCTTTTCATCTAGAGTTATTGACGATACTATTTTTGGTGTATTAATTTCTAAAACTTTTTCTTTTCTAGATGACAGAAATTATTCTATTCAATTTGTAAAGAGACAATCGAATGTCCCAACTCACTTATTGACTAGGGAAGCTCATTTCAAAGCTTGTCACCATGTTAGTTTTAGTTTACCTTTATTCATTCGAGACGTTGTAATTTGTGATGCCTTTGCTTAATAATAGTTTGATCTTTGTTTCAAAAAAAAAATCTATTAAAATATATTAAAATTAATTGATACTCATATAAAATCTAGTAAAATTAAAATTTTAGACCAACTAGATATCAATTAGATCTCAATATATAATTAATTAATTAAAATACATGTAAAAATCCATTAAATTCTAGGTTTTAAATCCTCTATATATATTAATTAGATCTATTATTAAATAAAATTTTAAAATCTAAATTATAAATATAAGATTGAGTATATCTTTTAGGAATACCTAATTGAACTGAAACATTGAACCATTTTAGTACCTTATTGAAGAAATACTGAACCATTTTAGTATTATATTATAAAAGTTTTGGACATAAGGTGCGAACTGTACCAAAAAATTTTATTTGGTACAATATTAGTTCTTATCTCAATACAACTTGGATCTAACCATATTCAATCCTAGATAGGTGTATTTAGAATAAAAACAAGCATTCATATCTTTATATTAGAGAAAAAAAATACAAAATAGTCATTTTCATTAAAATATCTCATCACTAATTGGTTGAGTGTGTGAAATAAGCTCATATATTTAGTATAGGTAATCAAATTATATGCTTTTCAACAAAATGAAATATAAGAATTTCCAAATTATAATTAGAATTTGGAAAGCTACCACTACTATAAAATTCACCATTTGTCATCGTATATTAGGTATCGGTTGTTAAAATGATCGACGCCAATAATTATTATTGTAGTATTTTGTAAATAAGCTTAACTTTGGAGTCAATTGTTAGTTCACAATTATTATAGTGGTATTTTTATAAATAAACTTAACTTTTAGCATTGGTTTGTAATCTACTACTGATACCAATTATTGGCATTTTTATAAATTGCTAGGATTTTCAACTCAAGCGAAAATGCTTTCAATTAGGTCATTTTCAATATTTACATTTCATCATCAGAGACACGAGAAAGAGAGTTTATGAGAGAGAGAGAGAGAGAGAGAGAGAGAGAGAGGAGGGGGGGGGTGGAATTTAACAATCTCTTTTGCAAGTCCTAGCATTTTTAATGGTTGTAAAGCTCTATTAGCCCCAGTTGTGTCTACTTCCATCACCCCTAACAAGGCAACTACACCCAAACCAATTGCTACTCTGAAGCCAAAACTGGCTAAATTGGCTGCTCTGCTATATTGAAGGTAACTCTTGTTTCCCCTACTTGTAATGGCTTTTCTTGCGATTTCTGAATCTTTTCATACCAAAGCCATCAAGAAGATCAAGAAAAATAACCTCTAGATTATATTTATTCTTTTTTACACCGATCCAAGTTATCAAAATCGACTAAGCCCACTTCGAAAGGCTTAAAAGAAGCTACAAAAATGAAGAGCTGATGGGCTTGAGCAAGAGGTAAATACAAAGCCTAAGAAGTTGCTCCACCACTTTATATTTATTAGGTCGAAGGTACCTTTGTGAGGGACTATAAATAGTATCTTCACAAATTTCAAAGAGGATTTGATATCATATTCAGTCACAAGACTATAAATTTTACAGCTCACTGCTGCCTTAATCGAGTGACAGTGTCTCCGCCTATATCTCAAATTAACTCCGGTTGACGATCCTCAGCCTATATGCTAGACCCTGCCTAAGTGGAGCAAAGGATGTGGAACGTATAATGTGCACTTGTTTGGAGATATGGCTTCATAGGAATCAGTTTTTGTTTAGTAGTATTGCACTTGATCCCATGAAGATAATTCAAATTGCCCAACATTTTTTTCTAAGATTGCAGTAGAATGAAAACTCTTATCCAATCCTACTCTTCTTTAGTACACAAGAAACTTGAAGTTACCGTTCAAACAGTCCATTGGCAACCACCACCATCAGGTATGTTCAAAATAAATGTAGATGCTAGTTTGTATAAGGGTACATGCTTAGCTTATTTGCCTGTGATTGTTAGAGATCGTATGGAAAAATTTGTAGACGGTGACTGTTAGGACAACTAAGGCGGTAGAAGTTGAAACTCTTATACTAATGCTGAATTTTGCAAAGATCAGAGGCTTTAAAAGAGGCAATTTTGAGACTGATTGTATGACATTGTTTAATCAATTGTTTATTCCTATTGAATCCATTCTGTGGGAAGTTAAAGCTCCCATTCTTAGAGTTCTTCGATTTAAAAATTTATTTGATCGTGTGTCATTTAGTTGGGTTGAGCGTTAAAGTAATGCAGTGGCCAATTGGGTGTGTAAGGCGAATAAATCTTTAAATGTGAATTGACTTTGTCACTTTTCTTCAGTATTGAAATCACCAATATACTGTATAATTTCTCATGATTTATAATGTTAATAGAATATTTATTGGCAAAAAAAAAAGAGAAATTCCATATAGTGGGTCCATATTAATCCAATGAGTGTACTCTTGCAATATTCACGGGTTCAAGTGACAATATTGATGAGATACTCTCAATGTATATCAATGAATTAGTAGGAAAATAAAAAGAAAAAGTACTTTTTGTTTTAGACGTTTTCTGTATTTATAGTTAGTCACATCCAAAACTTGACTGTAACTGTTACTGTCTTCTTTGCAACCTTACAAAATTTGTTTGGCTGGCTTCTATACATAGATCTTGTCGTACAATTCTCTCATGTTTTTTTTTTTCTCTTTTTGATAGATTTTCTCATACGGAGAATATATATAAATCAGTAGCTATGTACGTATTATTACAATAATACGCTAGTAATATGTTAAAAACTGAAGCATTGACAATTTTTTTTTTTACTTAGGTAATGTTTGGTTTGATTTGTCGCAATGCTATGTAATGTAATCAATTACGTAATTAATAACCTCTCCCCCTCAATGGATGACTCCAAGCCACATGAGTGCCCTATGTTTGGTCGGAGTGGTTGAATCTATGACTTCATTGTGCTAATAAGAGCTCGGCTTTAACGAGAGTTCAACCTCGACATGAGCTCAGTCACGGTATGGATTTTGACTTGAATAGGAGCTCGTGCTTACAATAAGAGTAGATAAACTCCTATTATATCTCTTATCTCTAAAATTATAAAATATCTATATAGTCACTTACCTTGTAGGATTTGGAGACTATCATCAAGTATATAAGTCTATCTTGGTCACAAGGAATATGTTAATAACTCAAAATCCTAAACTCTTTACATTGAATCTCTCCATAATCGATTACTGACTTAGATATTGGAGCGGCTGCCGATGAGGCACCTCCATAGTCTTTATCTGTCTCATAGGTTAGCTTTGGAGCAGATATTGGGGACCCCAAGGAGCTCAGAGACATCATTGGTGTGGTGAGCATGGATCACGGTTTCAGAGTCAGTCGTTGTTTTCACACTGGATAGTGTTCAGTCAGACATGTAATCGAGGAAGAATTTATTTGAATCTGGGACTCAATCTATTTCCAGATCTGTCAGAGATGGGTAATCAAGTTCTCTAAGGGACAACGCTAGCTGTCCAAGGGCAAAATCTTCAAGTAGCAGGAACCCCACTGAATCCTCCTGCTGGAGCCCCTTCATTGAACTCGATGGTTGCAGGCCTCTCCCAAAACAATCAAGGGGTGAATGGAGGACATCAAGCGTAAGGGGCGACAAGCTTTAATCAGGGTCAGAATCCCGACTTCAATGATCTTGTAGTGATGCAGAGGATGTGCAACCAATATAGGGATCTCTAGAGAGAGATGGTCGACCTACACTGACAGGTCCATCACCTTTCACAAGCACAATCCAGGAGCGCTGCTCCCCAGGCAGTGGGTGGAAGAGCTCAGAGGACCAAAGTGCGTAGAGGTGTTGCATCCACCTCTCATACTAGGGGTGAGTTAGAGGATGAGGCTTAGAACTTTGTGGAAACCCCACCCTTAGCCACAAAGGTTGCGAAAGAGGTTAAGAAGGCATCGGAGAACCTGGGAATAACACAAAAAGGCATGGATCTGGACCTTGTTGGGGAATCCCCCTTGGCAGATACCATCTTGAGGCTGCCTTACCCATAAGGGTTTTAAAAACCATAGAGACTAGATAGTTATGATGGGAAGACAAGCCCTAGGGAACATGTAAACAAGTTTAGGACATAGATACATTTTCAGACATATCAGGATCATGTGCAATGCAAACTCTTCCCTATCATGTTGTCAGGACTAGCTGAGGAATGGTATCACAAGCTCACACCAAAGTCAATAACCTCATTTAAGCAATTGGAAGATCAGTTCCAAACAAGGTTCATGGCTCTAAGGACCAATCCTAAGAAGTTTGTAGACCTCTTCTCAGTCAGGTAGAGGGAGAGAGAAAGCCTGAGGTAGGTTCAACCAAGCTATGGGCAAAATAGGAGAGTTAGAATTTGACATCGCTCAACACGCCCTCATCAGAGGGACTACAAATCAGAGCTTGCAAAATAAGCTCTTGGATAAATAACCACAGACATGGACTCAACTTATGGTCATCACAAAAGGGTAAATCAACATAGAAGATGGACTAGCCAGTCTCAGATCAGAAGGGTAGCAGATCACCTCCTCTAGCTTTACTAGAAGGGATGAGAAAAAAGAAGAGGGGAGCAGTGGCAATGGCTCAAGGAGGAAAAGAGACAAATCTGGTAGACGATTCGAGAGCAGGGGCTCAAACAGAAATAGTTTCACTCCCCTATCTTCCATTAGAAGAGAGGTACTAATGTAGATAAAGAAGAGTGGGGAGGATCTGAAATGGCCCCCAAGGATGAGTGACTCCTCCAGATCTAGGAGGGATCCCAATAAATATTATGAAGTCCATCAGGATAAGGGCCATGACAGTGAAGATTATATGCACCTCAAGGAGTAAATAGAAAAGGCTAATTCATAAGGAAATACCTGGAATCATGAGGCAAGTGAAGCGAGCTAATGGGCCTCGAAGGGAGCTAGCTAGAGAAGAAAGGCAGAATAACAGAAGCAAGAGGGACGACCCTCATATGTTGGGCATAATGCAATTTTGCTTCTAGAGGCACTACAAGAAATTTCAGTTTTACTGACGCCAATTACTGATGCAATTTTTAGCGTCAGTAATTACTGACGCAAAAATTCACTTTACTGACCCCTTCTGACGCAAAAAAAAAATAATAATTAATTTACTGACGCTTTACTGACGTGAAAATTGCGTCAGTAAATTACTGACGCAATTTTTACTGACGCAATTTTCACGTCAGTAAAGCGTCAGTAAAAAGAAATAAAAAAATTTTCCTGACGCATTACTAACGCAATTTGGCGTCAGTAAATCGTCAGAAATATACGGGCGGGAATGAAATTTTTTTACATACAGACGGGGGCCAAAATAACTTTAGGCGTCAGGAAAAAAATTAAAAATTTGTTACTGATGTAATTTTGGCGTCAGTAATTCATCAGTAAATTTTAAATATAAAAGCACTCCCCACAGGAAATATTCATTTTTCACAGAACCAAAATTTGAAGGATTGGTTCTGTGAAGCTGCAAACGCTACCGGTGACCGCCGACTGCCCATGTTCTTTTAATCTCTCTTTTTTCTCCGTTTGATTTTGGATCAGTCTTCATTTGGTTTTGTTGATTTAAGTATTGAGTAGAGACTTGTGTTTTGGGAACTAGGGATTTTGTTTCAGGATATAACAACGTTGCTTCAGAGATT
>CAOJBK014146861.1:0-10129 GCA_948294925.1 Codiaeum variegatum | reverse complement strand
GAATGTGACACAATCAATGTCAATGATCCATGCCTTGTTGTTCGCGTGGACTGTAAAACCGTGATGCACGTGAGGCGTCTGCGATGGAAGTTTCGTGGGAATCATACTATATTGGTTGATGGGTTGGCAGTAGAAGTTCTTTGGGATGTTTATAATTGGTTATTTGGCTGTTCTGCTGGAAATGCTGTTTTCATGTTCAAGACATGCCTCTCAGCTGAGAAGTTATGGTCAAGCCAACTGCTTTCAGATGCAAATGTGTTGCCATGGTCTTTCTCACAGAGATTTATGGATTCCAAATCACAAAATCTTGGTTTTTCGCTGATTTTGTATGCTTGGAAGAATGAATAGAGAGATTCAGATATCTTTCTTTGAGTGCTAACAGAACAATCAGGAGTTGTGATTTTTGTTGATTATGCGATTGATTATACTTAGTTTGATTAAACAGTTATTTTATTCCTTTTTTCCTGTTGAGTTAGTTGAGCAATTGAATTGATACAATTTTGTGTCCTGACCTAGCTGTATATTCTTCACAAATTGTTGATTTTGTTTCTATTTTCTTCTGTGTAAATCCTTTATAAGCAAAGTACTTGACTTTATGGTTGAAGCTTTTTATTTATAGTTCAAGTTCGTTCAAGCGACCTGCAGCAGCAGCATTTAGGATATCCTGCCTCATTGGATTTGCAGTTGAAAGCATCCGTGTGACCATTCCATATCCTGCTCTCTTAGTTTGAAGTATGTGCTCCGGTTCCTGCCTTTATTTCAATTAATACCAACATTTTTCTTGTTTATCTAACATTTGCTAAGACTTATGCCTATACATTGCAGATCCCCTGTCATTGCATTTTGCAAAGGAAGAAAAATTAAAGATGTGACCATGTATGGTGTTCGATTAAGAAATAATGATTCCCTCGTACTAGTACAGTGTGTGGGAGTTATAAATATGTGAATAATGTAGTTTATGCGTGTAAATTCTGCCATCGATGGATCTTGGTATGAAATCCCAACCTTAATTTTTTCTTCTGTTTATTACTTAAATATATTTTCACATTTTGAGCATTGACTGTGAAACAATTATGGGATATGACCTTGAGTAATATCTATAAGCGAACAATTCTGGGTTCTTTTCATACCTCACCTAATACTAGGATTGTTCTACTCAAACATCTTTAGTTATAAAAACGTGATATTTACATACTAATGTGTCTGCCGGATTCATTGTAAAGAATGTGCTGTAGGTTATGACACTGAATAAGTTTAGCTAGGTTCGTTTGTTTTAATTTTCCGAGTGTATTTTCTTCATCAGTAGTTGATTTTTTTTTTTTGCTAGAAATCAGCAGTTGAATTTGTGTTCATGATCTTGAATCTTTTCCGATGATACGGTTCACGATCGCACTGAGTGGAGAAGGTGAATACATATAGCCGACTCCAATTAACTTAGCATTAAAGTTTTGTTGAGTTGAGTTGACTTGAGTAGTTGAATCTGTTAGTTTTCTGGCAATGTCATAATTAGTAATTACTAGAACATTTCAGATTTTTATCTTCTATTCAAATCTCCTGTTTTAAGCATGATATTTACGTCCAAAACATATACAAAAGTGTGTTTTGAATAGATTTAAGAACCTTCTAAGCAAGATCCCCACATTAGTTGCTTGTCAAGCTTGATTGAAGTCTCTTTCCCTAACAGGTTGCCAGATGCTCCAACAATGTTATAGATTGTGCCAATGTGGTAGGGCCATTGATTGTTATTGTTATCCTTACATTACGTGTTCATACCTAAGCTTTGAAAACTAATGCATAATTTTTAAACCCCTTTAAAATGGATATACCCCTTATACTGTGACAATGTGTCAGAATCTCATCCAATGGATCGCCATCAAATGATTGTGAATGTGATTGAAACACGTATGCTTAGATGCTGTTTTGAAACTCTTAATATTTGGATAATGGCAAATATAGGAAACCCAGCTAGCAGGTTGCTGTCAAGTTCAAGTATGTCATTGACTTGCATATGATATAAGCATCCAACTGGTTATGCTGCTCTGTTTTATGTGTATCTTCTAAGTTTGAAACTCTAATTTAGGCCCATTTGGATAATTGAGGAGCAGAGAAGTATATTTCTAATCATATTTTATTGGTGAAAATTCCATGGATCTCCTTGTTCATGCCAGCTAAGTTAACAGAAAAAGCCATTTCAGTTACTGCAAATAGGCAAATAATAATCAGTTGAATGCCACTACCTAATATTCAATGGCCTGTCATGGTTTTGACCATTCCTTATCCGTGTGATATCAAGCATTCATGTACATAGGCTTAAAGCTCCATTACATGTGTCAGCAGATGAGATCTAGGCATTTTATTATCAAAACTATTGAGAATTATACTCAAGTAGTAGAAATACAGCCATTAGTCCAATAATCATGTTTATTCGTGAGATAAGAGTATGCTTAGTAAGTTGTAATCAAATATAATGTAATGTAATAAAGTATATTTCTTAGTACTTGTTTGATGCTCGAACTGACAAGGTCACTCAGTCAGGGTCAATTTTATCTTTTAATGGTATTTAGGGTAAGAAGTTTCATCTATCAGTCTGACAGAAATAGAAACAATCTTTTTTGTTTTTTTTTTTTTATATTAATTCCATATCCAAATAGACAATCTATTTGGTATTTTTAGTACAAATGATGTAACAAGAACTAGAAAATAAAAAGAAAAATAAAACACTGGAAAATAAATCTAGGATAATTTTCTTTAGGATTGAAGCTTACGTCGCCACCAACCGTCATGTTTAGAGCTCTAAAGGTGGTTTTCTATCTTGGACGTAGACGGAGCTATCACTATGAATTATAGGGTCAAGAAAATGTTGGTATTTAGGCTTTTGTTGTCAAACATCATCCAACCGATGGAGATATAGACCAGTATCGTCACTCCGATGGTGAAACAACTGCAACCTAGTCACTAGATATTAGTGTTTTGCTTGTGCAAAAGATTAATTTTTTTTTTGGAGAGTGTGTAGATGTCTTTCTGAAATTTCAAGCACTCATTTTATAAGTTTCTCAAAGCGATTAATTTCCTGCCTTAGGGAATTTGGGAAAGAGATGTGGGCCTTAATCATTCTTGGAGCCTAATAGATTTGTCAGTGGACTTCGGCTTGAGATATTTGACCGAGAATTTTGGGCTGGACCCTTCGAGTTTGGGCCTCTCGAAAGTTTGGTGTGGACCTTCTTTTAGACTTGGTTCTATTTTCCTCGACTACAATCAGGGGAAAAAGCATTTAATCATGGGTTTGGCTGAATGAGACGGGCTCAATCGGGGCTCTACTTCAGACCTGTCCTAAAGCCTTCACCTAATTTTCTAGGTTTGAGCGCTCAAGTTTTCCACTTCTAAACCCTAGACTTGATCTATTATTCTCCATGGACTTTGGACTTTATTGTATGCAAATTCTAGTTTGATTTAGGTGGCAATTTTATCTATTTGTACATTCAATTGGTATCAATTGAGGCATGTTTGTTAGTTGAAAATTATAATGGAGTGGAATTGTATATAGAATGATTTTTTTTTCTTATGTTTTATTTAGCAAGAAAGTTGAGGAATCAAGACCAATTTTTTATAAACCGTTTGATTTTTTGGATATAGGAATCAAAATATATGTAAAAATTTTTAGTACATCAAAATAAATAACTATTCATTTATTTTTAATAAAAAGATTTATTTTCAATATTTGGATATTACTTTTAAAAAATAGTTGTATGTTTGATCAAAAGAAATTGTTAGATTCACAAATTGTTATAAAATAATAATGAAAGTTTACAGCTCGTTGATTCCTTGTGCATTTAATGGTCTTCCATCTCGGCACGTCGTTTATGATTACGACAAATTAAGCATGTCGTCACCTTCTTTGCCTATTGTTTTTGCCTGTCAAAGAATCCAATATTCACTTCAAAGCTGGTAATAAAATTCAACTACATTCGCCTTGCAAGGGCTGGCAAAATTGCCCCCTCGCCCTACCCGACCCGAGTACGATGGATTTTTTTAATGAATTACTTGGGTGTTGAAAAGATCTATTGGAAGGTCTAAAAAAATATTGAAGTGGATTGAGACTGAATTTTGGTCCGTCTCATCCATAACCCGATTCGACCCAATTATATATATATATATACATATATTTAAAATTATAAATTTAATATATTTTATAATTATTTTATTATATATAAATATATATTTGGGACGGATTGGGACGGAATGAGACAAAGAAGGATGAGACAGAACGGATTACAGAATGGAAAAAAAGGGTCGAATTACAGGACGAGTTCAGATAATGGGTTGGGGCCTGGTTGGGCATAACCCGACCCCAACCCGCCCCGTTGCCGTCCCTACGCCTTGCCTAAATCACCACAATTTTTCGTAAGGCCCATTGATTATTTATTTTTGGGCTTAAGCCCAGTAAGAAAACTCCAAAATGAAATATTTCAATTTGTAAAAACTGTTTTACTGTTTTTTTCCCTTTATGTATATTTTTATTTGGCAAAAATAAAAATTCATCATCGGTTCAACAAACAAAATGAGTATAAAAATGATGGTGAAAATTAATGGTGGTAAGGACAAATTTAGTACAAGCATGTCTCGACAATGTCAGTAAATTTGGGCCATTTTATTACCCAAGTTTGAGTGGCCGTGACTGCCGTTTCAAAACGCGTTTTTTATCAAAAGTGACTGACTGACTGACTCAGCTTTTCTTTTATTGTAAATAATTTACCCACTAATCATGGAATCATGAATCATTGGATTTGTTTAGCACTTTCTGCTGCAACCTTTTTTGTATTTTTTTTTCCTTTTAAATTTATAATACTTGTAAAATTATTATGTTCCATGACTGAATACAGTCTCATATATATATATATTTTTGCCAAATGGGAATACAGTCTCATATTCTCATAACATTATCAAACTTTTTAATATTTAATGTTAAAAATATCACCAAGAAATATTTTAATGTTAATGTCATAAAATATAAATTAAAACATGATGTCAATGTGGAAGAGTGACTGCCCATTTTTAGAAATGTAATTCATTATATATATATATATATAACCATTAGAAAATTTTGAACTCTGTGGTTGGTTAATATATTTTGTAAAAAAGAGATATTAAATATTTTTTTATTGCCATGATGGCATATAATATAAGAAAGTTAAAAAGAAAATATGTTTAACATTTTTTTTTTCTTTTTGGAAAACATTTAACATTTTTCTTCATCAATTATAGAATAATAAATATATTTTTGTCAACTCTTTCCTCAAAAAAATGTTAACTCAGTATGATATATATTAATTATATTTATCAAAAAATATATATATTAATTATAATTACTAATATTTTTAATTATTAATTAGCATATTTGCAGTTGCCTAACTTTAGTGACAAATTTTTAATGTCAAAAATTTTTTTAGTGACAAATCTAGTTTTTATTTTATTTATGGGATTATAAGAAATTACATTATATATTCAAAAAAATGATTGAAGACTTTGGATCATATAAATGGCCTGGAGAGGTTAGCCACCATGGGCAGTGATGAGCTGGCGCACTAGGATGAATTAACTCAATGGACCATCCTCTTTTGCGGCTTCCAGGTGGCATACAGCTGTCTCTATTTCATGCCCTTTTCCTCCACTAAAACGATGCCGGTTAATAACCCAACCATTCTTTTAACCCTTTTCAGTATTTTTCACTTGACTATATTACCCTCCACCGACTGTTTTACGAACTTTCAACGGTCACTTTTGCACTACACAGTTAACCATATCACACCGAGTCAATTATTGATCACAGGATAATTTTGTCATTTCATCCAATTTAACTAACCTTGCTTTGTAATTTCGGTCTCTTTCTTGGGATAGTTTAGTCATTTTAAAAAGTTTTGAAAACAAATTAATCGAAATCAAGAAACAAGAAGACGACGAACGACGATATTAAAACCTTGTAGCTGTTATTTGTGTTATTTTGTGTATATTGACTTCTCTCAACAACTGAGTCATGGGCGATTCAAGTGACTCGGTTTCTATTGATATTGACATGCTTTCTTTTGAGGGAAAGGTAATAACGAACTAAACAATATTTGTTTGTTTTGTATGCTTATAAAAGTCTCAGTTTTTGTTTTTTGGTGTCAATTTTTGTTATTATTGATTTATCATTTGTTAATTACAGGAGCATGTGGTGAAAACTAGCAGAGGTTCAATTTCAGTTTATGTTTGTGGTGATCAAGAGAAGCCTGCTTTGATTACTTACCCTGACGTTGCTCTCAATTGTATATTTCATTTCTAGTATCTGCTTGTTTTTTAATGTGAATTTTTTTTTTCATTTTTCATGTGAAATTGAATGAACTTAGGGTTTATTTAGGCCATTTTGTCTCATAATTTGGGATATCTTGTGCATTCTTGTAGCCTATTCAGTTTCTAATATTTAGTATTCTGTAAGCTTTAGTAGTTTCTGGTTTGAGATTTTTGAATTTTAGTGTGTGTTTCTGATTTGTCTGAGTTTTTGGGTTTGATGATTTTCACAGACATGTCTTGTTTCCAAGGGCTCTTCTTTTGCCCAGAAGCAGCTTCTTTGTTGCTTCAGAACTTCTGTATTTATCACATTGATGCTCCAGGGCATGAGGTTAGTGGCAGAGTTATTTGTTTAGTTTTAGCTTGGACTTGGACTTGGACGCTTAATTGTCTAATTTGTTTTGTTTAGTGGGCTTCCAGCCTTCACCTCTCTGAATGACGCTAATAAAAGTCTCTCTTCACCCTTTGTTCAAGAGTTATTGCAGTTGGGAGCTGATGTCATTTCTTCAGATGCTCCGTTTCTCAGCGTGGACGACTTAGCAGACCAGGTTGCTGAAGTTCTTGATTATTTCGGGTATGTAAGCTCTGGTGGTGGTAACATTGCTTCCTTTTGTTCTAGAAAAATGGTGTTTCAGGTCATCTAATGCATATGACAATCAATTATATGATGCTAGAACATGCAATGCTTTTATAACATTTAGATGACCTGCAAGTTCATAACATTTCTCTTCATTTCATTCCTTGTGCAATTCCAATCTTAACAGATCATATCTGTTCTTTCCTCATAATGCTTGTTATAGTTTATTCAAGTCTAACTGATGTCCTCAATCAGGGTTAGAGAGGTTCTGTGCTTAGGTGTGACAGCTGGTGCTTACATCCTAACACTTTTTGCAGTAAGTTGGCCAAAGCTAGTTGGCTAGTTATTTTCACCTGTTATCATTCTGGTTTCTAATGGGTTGTTTTTTCTATGTTCCTTTCTGTCACAGATGAAATATAAGGAACGGGTGCTTGGATTAATTCTTGTTTCCCCCATTTGCAGAGCACCTTCTTGGACTGAATGGCTGTACAATAAGGTTCCGTTCTCCCTATTGAAGCCAACATTACTTGTAAATGAATTACAAAATGAAAACATAAATGTGAGGGAGAAACACTCACCTATGATACATAAAATTAAACAGATAACACGTGTTATTACTAAACACACTAGAGGAATCCATATGTTACAGGAACCTTGCAACCTAAAAAAAAATCTGTGAAATTGATTAATAATTTATGCACCTGAATTGGGATGGATAAGCCTTGTAAAATTTAGAAATAGTGATATGAAGATTCGTTCGTATCCCCTATTTGTTGAAGTCCAGCCCATAAACATATGCTTAGTCATGTATTTTATGGGTAAGTAAGAAAAACCTATGGGCTCAAACTTAACAAGTGATGGCGAAACATGAAAAAACTTAGGCTTGATTTGGTGAGCTTGCTAAACACAGCCTAGAATATGCAGTTAGAGGAGGAAGTGGGGGTGGGGTGTTCAGGTTTGATGAAGGTTACTATAATTGTGTGTGCAGCTAATAAATGCCAGTGAACATAACTTTAGGGACATACTTTACTAATCACCCTGGGTCAGCTTTCCAGAATTAATAGAATTTTTTTTTTTGAGAATTAATAGAAAATTATTTTAATTGCTGGTTTCAGTGGTTATTTCCTCTTTAAGCGGACAATAGTTCCAAGCCAGTGTTGTGACATTCAGGATTACAAAAAGAGCTGAATTAATGTGGTTGCTAGTATCTGATAAAATAGAAAAAATCATTCCTATATATGTGGGCATACATTTCTTTTGTAATAATCGCTTGGTAACCAATCTTTACAAATTCCTATTGTAGTCATCAGTTTGAGCCAACCTTAGATGGACCTGAAACTAGAGCTGCATCATGCACAACGGGTTGTGCAAACACCTATGTCATTTATTTTCTAAAAGAAGAAATTTTAGATGATAGAAATCAAAAGTAAATATATATTAATTTGATGCATTTTCTTTCTGGGGTTTTCAGAAATTTTCTTCTCTTTTGCAGGTGTTAATGAATTTGTTATACTTCTATGGCATGTCTGGTGTATTGAAGGAGTGCCTTATCCAGCGATACTTCAGTAAGGTACAAATAACGATCTTGTTCTTTTAGTTACTTATGATCCCTATATGTATTATGACACTCAAATTCTTGATGTAGGAAATTAGATGTGGCATCCATGGTGCAGAATCAGACATCATTCAAGCATGTAGAAGGGTAAGGGAATTCTCATAGGATGGCTTATTCATTTTTCTAATTTTCCACTGAGTTTGTTGGGAACTCTGAAATACACCAATTTATTGTTCAGAGCAATCTTTTTGTGGAACTGTTATTAATGTATAGGAGGGGATTGACTTTGTGTTAAAACACACAATGAATTGATTTTGACCCCTTTTGTTCTGTTGCCACAGTTACTGGATGAGAGGCAAAGTTTGAACGTAATGCGCTTTCTTCAAGCGATCAACGAGTGAGTGCCTCTTGTAATTACAATGCTTTCTCCTGGTGCTTTTTATTTTGATTAACATGAATGATTGAGAGGTGCAACCTAATCGGTACTGGGAAATCTCATAATATCCTAATTGTTTAACCCAAAAGTACTATTTTATGCGAAGCATGTGTGGCCACACTATACATGAATCTTGTAACAGTTTTATTCATTAATTAATACTCGAGTTTGTTAAAGCAGGAGGCACGACCTCACTGACAGATTGAAGGAGTTGCAGTGCAAGACACTTATTTTTGTAGGTGACAGTAGTCCGTTCCATGACGAGTCTGTGTATATGAGTGCCAAAATGGGCAAGAAAAGCTGTACGCTTGTTGAGGTAGGATAACTTATCTGTTGCTCATGCTGTTTTGGCTGTGAGTGATTGAGTTTTAACTTTCATACACCTTTTAGCAAACATTACCAAATTAATCATTCAACTGATTCTTGATATCAACTGTGATCATATCTTGACCTCTTCAATATATAGCCATTTGAAATGACTGACTATTTAAACAAATTCAATTACTTAGCTACTTAAAATTCACAGCTAGCTAGCCAAATTGATTTGCAATGGCACATGTTTGCAAGTAGATGTGTATGTATACATAGACATGTGAACTAGAATTTTGGCTTAGTCCTACTTTCTGCTGACAGGTTCAAGCCTGTGGCTCGCTAGTAACAGAAGAGCATCCATATGCCATGATAATACCAATGGAATTCTTTCTAATGGGATTTGGCTACTACAGACAACCACATTTTGCTTCATCATCGAGTAATGGTTCAAACCCTGCCAGTCCCTCCAGCCATTCTTGTATAGCACCAGAACTTCTCTCCCCTGAGAGTTTGGGTATCAAGCTCAAGCCTATCAAAACACGGGTGGATATTGCAGTTTGATGTGTTGAAGAATGATTCATTCATTAACAAGCAAGACTTTAATTTTGCCAGTGGGGAGAAGCAGCAGGATTTCATATTTGCACATATGACCATTGATAAAAGTGTATATGTAGGATAGCTTGTATTCACATTCTTTGATTGTTTTGGCAGGGGAAATAATTTTTGGAGGGTAGAAAGACTAGATGGTGTTAGTAAAAATTGAAAGGTAGCTTCGTTTTAATGTACCTGTAGCATTTGTTCTTTCATGAAAGGAGTTTATGTTAGCATTGTACATGATGCGTATGCACATTTCTATTTGTAATTTCATTAATTTTTTCTGACTGCCAAAGAATGATTTGTTGAACAACCCAGAGAACGGATTTTA
>CAOJBK014146818.1:0-14989 GCA_948294925.1 Codiaeum variegatum | reverse complement strand
GGCTAGAGCTTTCCCAGTAATGTGCATTTTGCAGGCCTCCTCATGTATTCTCACAACACTTATTTCACTTCTGTCAGGGGTAAGCACCTCAGCTAGGGTAGTAAGTATCCTCGCTTATATAACTTTTCTTGGTACATTGAGAAATAACCATTTCTTATTTTCAACCACTTGACCTCTGATGGATCATCCTATTCTTTTCCTTCTTCTGAATATGCTCGAATTATATCTATCCAACACTGAGCATCTTTAATTTCCATAACTGCCTCACCCCTATCGATACTTGAGACCTCCAGTACTCCCATAAATACCCTTTTAGGTAAGCTTGTCAGATGATGTGCAGCCATTTTAATAAGGCTATCAAACCTTATGTTTTTTCTCCTAGGAATCTTAAAGAATCCCACCTTCATACCTCTATTCTTCATTTGATCAACTAGTTGCTTTACCTTTTCAACATAAAGACCCATTTCTCCTTCTTTCCTCTTGTAATCACCTTTGATGTGCCCCACCATCAGCGGGATGTCGGTGTACACATTCAAGGCTCTTATTTGAAGGTGATCAACTAGACTTAACCCATATATCAGGGCCTCATATTCTGTAGTATTATTGGTGTTTTTGATTTCCAATCTCAAAGTGTATTCTAAGAGGATGCCATCCTCATTCTTCAATACTATGCCAGCCCTATTTCCTTTTTCTCCTTTTGCTCAATCCACATATAAGTCCCACGTGGCCTCTTCTTTCTGCTCCACTGTTCTTTTTTCCTTCTCCTCATTTCTCCCTAAGTATCTTGATTTGGGAAGGAACACTCGAAGATGAAGTCTGCTAGTGCTTGAGCTTTAATTACTGTCTTCAGTTGGTATTAGAGTCCATATGTTTCGAGCTTGATGGACCACTTCAACACTCTTCTAGATTTTTCTAGCTTGTGTAGGATCCTTTTTAGTGGTTGGTTTGTAATCACTACCCCCTAGTAAGCTTTCAAGTATACTTTGAATTTCCTATAAGATAAAACCAAAGCATACACAACTTTCATAATCTGTCTATAATTCAACTCTGCCCCTTGGAGGACTTTACTAAAGTAATAGATTGGTCTCTAGACTCCTTCTTCCTCTTTAAGTAAGACCGAGCTTATGGCATGAGGAGAGGCTAAAAGGTATATCAGTACTTCTTCCTCTAGTAGTGGCTTGCTTAGAATCTACCCTGATGTTAAGAAGGCTTTCAACTCATCAAACACCCTTTTGCACTCTTTTGTCCATTCAAAGCTCCCATTTTTCCTCAGCTTCTTGAAGAATGGTAGGTATTTCTCAACTGATTTAGACATGAATCTATTCAAGGCCATTAACATCCCTATTAGCCTCTCCACTTCCTTCAAGTTCTTCAATAGAGGCATGTCCAGGATGGCTTTTACCTTATCCAGATTAGGCTCAATTCCCTTCTCATTGACCTAGTAACCCAAGAACTTGCCCCCCTGGATGAAGAAGGCATATTTTTCTGGATTTAACTTCAAGTCGTATTCGTTCATTACCCTAAACACCTCCTCCAAGTCTCATATGTGCTCCTTAAATGTCCAGCTTTTGATGATCATGTCATCTATATAAGCTTCTAAGTTTCTTCCCAACTATTTTTTTAAAATTCTATTAACCAATAACTGGTAGGTGGCCACCGCATTCTTCAGCCAGAAGGGCATGGAGGTGTAGCAGTTGTTCCCTTTTCTGAGATGAAAGAGATTTTCTCCTCATCCTCTGGATGCATGTGGATTTGGTGATATCCTTGCTTGGCATCCAAGGAAGATAAATGTCCATATTCGACTGTTGAGTCCACTAACTTGTCTATCATGGGAAGAGGGTAGGAGTCCTTCGGGCATGCCTTGTTGAGATCTGTAAAATCTACGCACATCCGATATGATCCGTTGGACTTTTTTACCAGGACCACATTAGCCAGCCAATCTAGGTAGAAGACTTCTCTGATAAACCCTGTTTGTAAGAGCTTGTCTACTTCATCATCTATAACTGCTTGCCTTTCCACTCTGAAACATCGTTTCTTCTGTTTGACAGGGCGATGTGAGGGATTCACATCAAGTATGTGGGTTATGATCTCCGATTTAATGCCCAGCATTTCTATTGAATCCCAAGCAAATGTTTCCCTGCTTTATGCTAAGAAGGCCTTGGCTTCCTCTTTCTTCCCCTCCAAAAGGTTGGCATTGATTTAGAGGCATGTTGGGAATATGTCCTCCTCTGCTGGAAAATCTTCCAGTTTTTCTACTGGCTAAGTCCTCTATGGGGTTAACTTTTCACCTGTTTGAGCCATACCTACTTTTTCATCTTCTATATAGATCTTAGTTTGCTTTTTCTTGACGGGCTCCACCACACACTCTTCTTAAGGAGTCCCGAATATGTCTAGATTTATTCTGTCAGACAATGGGACCCGAACTCTTCTCCTTCTCATATTAACATCCGTATCCAAATCATTTAGCAAAGGTCTTCCCAATAATAATTGTAGGCCATCGGAACCTTCACTACCACAAAGGTGGCCATCAAAGTGACTTCCCTAGGTACTTTCCCCAAGGTGAATGGGACTGTCACCATTCCTAGAGTTGGAATAATAGTTTGGTCTAGAGTATGAATGGGATTTTCCAACTCATCCAGGTCTGATTCCCCCATTCCCATTTTTGCAAAAGCTACATCGGACAACAAGTTTATGGAGCTCCCATCATCCACAAATACAATTTACACGTTGTAGTTATTGATGATGTTGGATATGACTACAGGGTCATCCCTTGGCTTATATTGCCATTCCCCTTCTTTTGTGGGTTGTTTGGTTCCATTATGGAACACATACTCTAACGCATCCTTCTTCTGGGATAATGCTTTTAGCTTATTATGGCTCAGGGTGACTTTTGATGGTCCACCCGTTAGACAAGCCATATTTCCCATTGATCTATTATTGATAATGAGGGCCCTTTTTCCTCTATCTGCTTGGCTCACACTGGCTTGATCTTTCTTCACAAAGCCTTTCAGATAGCCCTGATTAATGAGCCCCTCTATCTCCTCCATCAACATTTTACATTCATTTATATCATGCCCATGAGTAGCATGAAATTTGCAATACCATGCCTTATCTCTCTTGTCTGGATCTCCTCTCAATGGTTTGGGCTTCTGACAAATATCTTTTCTCTAAAATGAGGTGAACACCACCTCTGTGGCTGCTGTTAACGAAGTCAATTTTGAAATATCCAGGGTGTTCTGGATTCCGCCTCTAGCCTTCTATACAAAACTAGCTGTCTCCACTTTCTCGGCAGTGTCTTTCTTTTTTGTCTTCTTTTCTAGCTCTGGGGCCACCTCCTTCGCTCTCCTTTTGGCCAGCTGGCTATTCTTGTAAGCCTCATCTTGGATGATGTATTTCTGGGCTAACGCCATAATTGCCTCCAAGTTCTGTGGGTCTTTACCACTGAGGGCTTTGAAGTACCCATCATGAATGGTGCCATTTTGTAAGGCTTCCACAGCTCTGGGCTAGTTTAGATGAGTCACCTTGAGAGCCTTTTTATTGAATCTGGCTAGATAATCCCTCAAGGACTCTCCCTCAGATTGTTTAACCTATTCCAGGGTTGGGTAGTCATTTCCAAGGGTATGCTCGACCCGAAATGCCTCAAGAAACTTCTTGTCAGTTGCTCAAAATTAGCCCTGCTTCCCGTCTATAATCCATCATACAATTTTTTGGCTACTCCCTCTAAGGATCCTTTAAAGGCTCAACACTTAATGGCATCAGTCGTGTAATGTAGCTCTATGGCATGCTTGTAGTCCAATAAGTGGGCTATGGGATTAGCAGAGCTGTCATATTTCTTAATGTTGTGAGCTTTAAATTTGTTCAGCATGAGGTACTCAATGATTTCAAGAACAAATGGCGATTTTAGAGCCAACACTAAATTTAAATCTCCAGAGATCCTTCCCTTCTCATGATACATCTCCTCCGCCATTATTTTTCTCACCTTATTTAGGGCCTATTCTAGCTCATGGCCTCCTAACCCTCTATTCTATTCTTTCTCCCTTGTGACTTTTCAAGGGATTCCCTCACATTACTTCCCATTCTATCACGATGGGAATGTGCAGCCACTGATCTAGTGCGCCTGGAAGGTTCTCTAGTACTTCTTTCCAGAGACTTGCTTTCCCTTCTATCTCTTCCTCTTACACTTAATCTTTCTCTCTCCCTTCTGACCTCACCCACTTCTCCCTCTCTCAACCCCCTTCCTCTTCCCCTGTCATCTCTACGCTATTTCCCTTCCCTCCCTCTTTGGCTGCTCTCCTCTCGACCTCCCCTAGCATTCTCTCCCATTACATCCCTAATGACTAATCTTAGCCTACTTCCTCCTCCAAACTCTCCCCTTCTCTCCTTGTTCCTCCCCTTCCCTTCTTCTACACCATTTAGGCTAAGGAAGCTATTCACTCTTCTTCTATTGGCACCTCATGGGTTCCTAAGTGAGTTAAAGTTTAGTGGTGGAGCATTCTCTACAGCTTGCATAGACTGGAGTAGGGTGGTTAGAAGTTGGACTATTTGGGGTAAGGTGGTTTACAGATTAGCTGAGGTGATTGGAGTGAAATTTTATGCACCAGCTTGTGCTATCATAGTGAGGAGGCTGTTTAGGATTTGAGGTAGTGTTAAGTTTTTCGGGGTGGCTATTATAGTAATAGGGTTTGGTAGGTTTTGAGAGGTAATGGCAATATTGTTAGGAGGCATCTGAACATTATCTTTAGGATCTTTTTCCAGGTTATCTCTCATTTTCTGAGTATGAGCTTTTAGCTTGTGGTTCTTTGGAAAAGAAAGGATTTTGAACAGAAGAACTGCCTTAAAAACTCATATGAACAGAACATACCTGATTCTTGAGTATGGAGGGCCTTATATAGGGATCCTTAGTATGGATCCATTTTAGATCGGATGGCTGTGATGATTCCTTTGTGAGCAAGGATACCATTAGATTAGATGGAAATGTACTGAGGTCGATGTGGGAGGCGTTGATTGGCTCATCGTCTGGGATGTCCTCTTTTGGTAGTATTCTGACAATACCTGGTGTGGTTGCAGGAAGAAGGGTCATGTCAGGAGGCGAGTGCACCTATACTGTTGTACCTATCTAATCATAGCGGTTTATCATTTTCTTCGGGCTATGCTACCTATGAAATCGTATCAGGGATGGTCCGATAACCCTTATTCAGAGACATTGTCCAGGCCTAGCTGATCTAGAGATCTCCTTACTTCTCCAGAGTGCTCATTACCTGACAGGTCAGGGCCTTACTCCCGAGTTGGGCCTTCCTGATGACCCGAGCCTAGCTCATTCGGATAACCCGCATAGCTAAACCCTTATCAATAAGATATTTACATTATTCTCTTTGGAAAGGTATAGGACTTAAGTCTTACCTACGGACACCTCTAATAACTAAAGATAACTCTATAGGTACTAACTTATTATCTTAAGTAAGGGTAAGGTTTAAAACACAAGAAAAGAGACTATGCTCTGATATCAGGGTGTGGTAAGTGCGGATCATAATTGAATAATACGCAACCCGAATGTAGAAATTGAATGTTATGGATGAGATGATTAATGCAAAGTAATTGATTAAAATATTTAATTAAAGTAAACAAAGTTTTTGAATAATAAAAGTAAATAAAGTAAAATGAATTGAATAAAACCAATGCTTAAAGCTTACCGTGGAAATTGATTAAAATATTTAATTAAAATAAACAAAGTTTTTGAATAATAAAAGTAAATAAACTAAAATGAATTGAATAAAACAAACACTTAAAGCTTACCGTGGAAAGCCAGTGATGCAGAGAGATGATTAATGTTAAAATATTAATTAAAAAGATAGAAGGAGAGCTTAATGGAAAGCTTATGACTTTATTGATAATAAGCAAGTGTTTACAAGAGTAGGTAAGTAAGTGGGGAAATGGATTCCTAAGCCATTGGGCTAGACCCTCTATTTATAGTACAAGGATCTAAACATGTGTCAGATTGCAGGCAAGGGATCCATGCACGATAACACCTATCATATGACTCATCTGAAGTAGGACATGTGTTACAGTCTCCTGAGTTAAAAGAGAATTGCATATTTAATTAATCAAATTTGCAAAGTTAGAAAATTCAATTAACTTCAATCAAAATTTATAATTCAAATCTGTAAATTTTCTCCAGCAATTATGAATATAGAATTACATTTACATTTTAAAATGAATTGACAAGAAAATAAAAAGAAAAAATATATTGTAACTATAAAATGCGCAAAACTAAGGGTAAATTTGTCTATTAACCCTCTAAAATTTTTAAATAAATAGAAAGGACTTATAATCCTTTCATATTCATCTTTTTTTTTATACAAATAAGGGAGAAACCCATTAGAAACAAGAACAAAGAAAGGTAAAACTAAAAAACCTTAGCTCATAGAGCTGATTGTTCTAGGCATAACAGTGCCTCAATGTCTTCATCAATGATTTTAGCCACTTCAAGAGGTGGAGAGGCCAAAACATGATAACCTCTTAGATAATTAAGGGAAATATTAACAAGTAAGTCCGATGCTCGATTTTTTTCCCTGAACACGTGCTTCACTTTGAGGTTCTAGTTATAACCAGCAAGGTTGAGGCAAAGATTTCTCAAATTTTTGTAGCTTCTCTCTTGCTCGGACTGACCATTAAACCAGCTAACAACAGAGGCAATGTCCATTTCACAAATCACATTGTTGAAATCTTTCTCCAAAGCTAACGAAAGACCATTAAACATAGCCCAAGCTTCTACTTCCAAGGAACTACAATTTCCAATATTGTGAATGAAACCTATAATCTAAATTCCACTATGATCTCTTATCAAACCACCATAACCTAAGAGAGATAAATCTGACTTGCAACAGCCATCCACATTCACAGTGACCCCATTTTTAGGGGGAGGGTCCCAAGCAATATAGATAGTGGATTTACTAATTCACTTTCCACTAATTAAGCCATCAGTATGGAAAGCAACTTCAATCTCTTTGACATACTCCTGAAGCCATCAAATTTTCAGAATAAAGTCCTGAGTTTTTCCATTAAAAATAACATCATTTCTCCACTTCAAAATAGCCCAAAGAGTGGCAACAAAAGTGATTTCACAGCTCCGCAATTGACAATTTTTTTTTAAAATTAGGAGATTATGCATTAATCAATCTTTGAAAGACATCTAAATTTTGAGATATAGTTTCGCTGCTAGTTAAGGAAAATTTCCAAATGCCAGCCGCTTAATTACAATGATGAAAGAGATGGTCCAAATCCTCAGTGTGATGATAACAACTTAGGCAGGTTATAGTAGATAAAAAAAACCCGTCTGCACCTTTCTTTGTTGCACATGACTCTTCATGAGCCAGGTGCCATATGAATGCTCATACTCGTTGAGGGACCTCCAACCTTCAATTGCTTTCCAAAGATTGTCTTGTTGACTTTGGATAGGCTAAGCTAACAGTGAAGTTCCCACTGGCCGTAAGACTCCAAATATAACCATCAACATCTTCCTCGTCCTCTATCGAAATGATAGCATCAAGCTTAGACTGTATTTCATGATCCAAAAGTCCCTGTAAGGTAAACCAATTCCAACAAGTACCAAGATTCCAATAATAATTAACATTATTGTTTAAATCAACAGAGCTGATATCGGTAATAACTTTAGAGATAAGAGGTTCATCACCTAACCAAGTATCCATCCAAAAAGATGTCTTTTTACCATTGTAGACTTGGGATTTCATACCTGAATTAAGTAGAGAGACAGTATTGACAAGACCTTTCCAAAAATTAGAAGAAACCTTTTTTTATTGAAAGCTCTTTCCTTCTAACTCATAATGAACATACATATGTTTAATGACATCAACCCAGAGACTATTATTATTAGAAATTAACTTCTAACTAGCTTTGGCAAGAAATGCAAGGTTCATATCATGTATTTTCCAAATACCTAAACCTCCTTGCTCTCTAAGTTTGGTAACAGTATCCCAATTAACAAGATTAATACCTCTTTTCCAATTATTTCCTCCCCAAATGAATTGCCTAATTGTCTTGTCAATAGATGAACAAATTTTCATGGAATACAGTGGAACATAAGTAATAATAGATTGAGCCAACACCACACAACCAGTAAAAGAGAGGTTCTTCACTCTCCAACCTTCAAGTGTAACCAGAATACAATCGAATAAGACACTCTCCCATGGATAGAGGGAGTACCCAAATACATGTCAAACTGCGAGGTGAGGGGAATAGCTATAATACCAGAAATTCTAAAAGCCAACACACTACCATTATTAGAATAGTATATACTAGAATTATCAAAATTCTCACTTTAACAAGATAATTGATAAAACTCATTAAGACAATTGGATATCACATTGATTTACTCCTCAGAGGCTTCCGCAAAAAGGACAAGGCCATTTGTAAAGAAAATGTGAGAAAGAAATGGACCATTACGAGACAATTTAATGGGTTTCCACTTACCTTTGCCAATAGCATCAGTAATAATATGACCAAGACGTTCAATACAAAGCACAAAAAGGTAAGGAGATATAGCATCACCTTGTCAAATACCTTTAGTGGGATGAATCCAATCCAGCAGTTAACCATTCCAAGAAATAGAAAATCTGGGAGTAGTGACACAATGCATAATATTCCTTACCCATTCACTATTTAAGCCAACAGCTTGCAGGGTATCCTAAATGAAAGCCTAAGACAATCGGTCATAAACCTTCTATAGATCAATTTTGACAGCCATAATACATTTACCAGTCCTTTTAGTATGCATCAAATGAAGAACTTCCTGGTAAATAATGATATTATCGCTTATTTATCTGCCTAGGACAAAACTGCTTTGGTTAGGGATCATCAAAAAAGGCATAATAGACTTAAGATGATTCATCATTGCTTTGGTGATCACTGTGTAACCCATGTTACATAAGCTAATAGGTCTGAACTGGTTATGAGACTCTAGAGTTTTAACTTTGGAATAAGCATAAGGGTAGTGTCATTGAGACCCATAGTGAAGAAATTGAGAGCCAAATTAACTAAATCTTTACCAACAATATGCCATATGTATTGATAAAAACTAGCGTGCATATTGTCAAGGCCAGGGGCCTTAAAGGGCAACATGTCAAAAAAAGCTTTCCTAATATCCTCTTCGGTGAATGCGCAATAAAGCTCTACATTGAAAACATTACTAACAATCAGAATGCCAATGTTAAGTTGCACATTCATAAGAAAAGCAGTGATATGATCATCATGAAATAAATTTAAAAAATGATTTTGAACCATATCCTAAAAGGTAAAACTTTCAGTAACCCATCAATAGATTTAAAGGAACCAATTTTAGAAAAATTTATTTTAGTCAAAATGAATAAATGATAAAACCTGGTGTTTCTATCACCAGATCTTATCCCTTCTTCCAAGATTGCTGATACCAGAGTAACTCTTCTTATTGTAAAACCATTTCAAGTTCCACTCTGAGTTTGGAGTCAAGCTGAAAAAGGTTAGTAGAATGAGAGATAGCAAGCTTTCTCTGAATTCCTTCAATTCTAGCCCACAAATTGGGTTTTTTTCTTGAAAATGTTACCAAAGGATTCATTACTCTAGTTCTTTAGAGCAATAGCTACAACTTTAACATTATCCATCCAAGAAGCACTAGAGTCCCAACAATTCTTGACTGTATCAAAGCAACCTTAGTGTATCAGCCAATGAATTTGAAACTTGAATTTAGTTTGAGGGACTGAACATCCAGTGTAGCTATAATTCAGAACAAGGAGAGAATGATTGGAGTGAATCATAGGCGAGTGGAAAACTATAGCTTCATGAAATTGTTCTCTCCAAACAGCATTACAGAGAGCTCTATCTAACCTGGAACCTTTGAAAGTATCTTCAGTAAGGCCCCTAGTCCAAGTATATTTAGGACTAGAGAATCCTAAATCAATAAGAGCTTGATCAAAGATCTAATCATTAAAATCAAAAAATCTATGATTATTATAATTCAAGGATGGAGATTCTTCTTGTTGGTGATAGAGTTGAAATCACCTATAATCACCCGCGGACCTTGAATGCCTAAATTTTAAGCTTGAAGGTCATCCCACAGAAACTTCCTCAAACTATGAGAGGGACTCACATAAACAAAGGTTAAGAACCATTGCTGAAAGTTGTTGTTGATGCATAAATTGATGAATTAAGGATGAGTATGAGTGATATTAACCTTCATATCGTCATTCCAGAAAACTCGGATACCTCTCGTTGAAACCTACGGCTTCAACTCTGACCCAATTATCAAACGCAATTTTCCTACAGATGTTATCAGCAGATACACCACTTACTTTCATTTCCATAAGTCCTAAAATGGTAAGTTTATGTAATTTCAGAAGATTAGCTAAGGCACGATTAAAGGTTCTATAGGTTGTACCTTGACTATTCCAAAATAAACAATTCATAATAAATAAATAGGAAAAGATAATAAAAGGAACAAATCCAGCAACAACACCAATCATATAAATGATTAAATGAAACATTAAATAAGGCAAGGAAAAAAGAAAACTCCCTTTAAAAATCAACATTGTCATTCTGGATAGGTTCCCCATCCTGAATGTGTTCCCACATCCTCACAAAATTTTGAGGATCCTCTACATCAAGTGAATTATGGTTTAATGGAGGGTCTTGGTGATGTTCAATGTTAGAGTTACATTCATAAATCATCTCCTCTCCATCATCTTCTTGAGAAATACATTGAATGACCTCGCTCACAATTTCTTTGTTCTTGTTGGAACTCATGACCATTGTATGGCTATTTTCTGCAGCAACAAGATTAGGTTTTTTTATTTTTTGATTTAGAACTTTCTCCAACCTGTATATTAACAGTGTTGTGCATTTTGGAGGGGACATACTGCATAGCACTTCTCCCATTTTGTCCACTGTAAGGAAAAGACTGGGTCTAAACATTGGGCCTTCGACCCTTAGAGGCAGGTATTTTGTCCACAACATCATTAGCATGCTTCTAAATTTTCTCCAACGCTAGGCTAGAATTATGGAGGCCCACAATCTCATTATTATCCTACCCATTATCATCTAGCACAACAAATCTAGAATTATTCACATTAGGAAGGTTGGTGTTAGGTAAATTATTCCCTTGTTCTTTAATTCCAAGATTATTAGGATTGGAATTTCCATTTGATTTCTTATTATTGTTGTTGTACTTAGAATTTCCTTTTCTTCCTTTTCTAGAGACCAACATCCAAGGCCCAAAGTTCTCTAAAACTTCAGGAGGAACAAAATCTTTAACTTTCCTATTTTGATGTTCATTGTCTTCCCCGTTAGAATCTTTGGTGACCTCCTCCTCCGTGCTCAAGGTCGGGCATTGTTCCTTTCTATGGTCATATTTTTCACACTCGAAGTAAATTAAATGTAGCCCTTCATATTCAATTCTCCTTACCCTATTATGTAATTTGAATTTTGATAGCAAAGGTTTGGAAATTTTGACTTCTATGCAAATTCTTGCAAATTTTCCTCATGAAGCAGTGTCGGTCGCTTCATCTATTCTAATAGGGTCACCAATTTTGGATCCCAAATTCATTAAGAAATCAAAATCATAGTACTCAATGAGCAAACATGGGATACAAACGCAAATAATTAATTTCTTGATTTCATCTGCCAAGGGATCAAAATTGTGGAACCATTACATGGCCATAAGATAATGATCTGCAATCGTCCAAGGTCCTTCAAAAAGAGCATAATTATAATCTTCCAAACAGCTGAATTTAGTAAGATAGTAATTGTTATTAATGGCCACTAGTTTAATGTCACCTCTTGGATTCCAAAGATTATCAATCTTGCATTTCAAGAAACTAAATCCAATTGATTTGCCTAGAAGTTTCAAAATGAGAGTTTGTTCCATCAATTTCTAAGCCTAACTTTTTCAGACTTTGAGAGATGAATAGTTGGGCAGTCGGTATCATCTTCCTCTACTCCCATTACCTCGTCATCATCTGAGATATATTCCTCTTCATTAGTTCTTCCATAATTATGGGATTAATCTAGTGAGCCCATTAGTTTCTCTTTGAAAGATATAGAGGTATTAGAGATGTCTCATGTTCCACTCATATTGGCAGTGTTATCATGGATTCATTATTATCTGTCTCCATTATTTCTTCACTATCAGAAGGAGCACCATTAGAATGTGCCTTCACCTTCTTATTGCTTCGTTCAAGTTGATCAGTTTCCTCTTATGATCGCTCAAGAGGCCTCGACATTCAGAGAACTTTTTAAAATGTTTCCTTTTTATCATCCCAATAACATAATGTCTATGAATTTTCTAAAATTCAAAAGCTTCTTATTTTTCTTCTCTTTTTTTAGAACTAAAAAAAATCTTTTCTTTTTCTTCTTAGTAATTATTTTCTTTGAAAATTAAATTTTTCTCAAAGCCGAAAATTAAATTAAAGAAAATACAGTTAAGAAAACCTCTTTTGGATTTTATGTTAAGGGTATATAACTATATAGAATAGAATTTATTAATTTAAATTTTTTTTGTACCATAAATTTAGCTTAATTTAGGGTGATCAAATTATTTCATCCAAAAAGAGAGAAATTATTTCATCCAAAAAGAGATACCTTAAGGAAAGATTAAAGACCAAAAATTAAAAAGCAGGTTTTAAAAGATTCAAATTTATGCATTGGTCCCCTCCAACAGGCAGCATATAAACAATGATAAGATGTAAATTTTATTTCTTTTTCCCTTTAAATTTCTTTCATCTTTTCTCATGTCTGATTTGTGTTTGATATTTTCTTTTATCTTTTCATGGTAATGTTTGATTTCCCAGAATCCAGGTCTCTTACGTTTATTGATTCTCTTTATAAATACCACAAAAAAAGAAAAAGAAAAAGAAAAAGAAATTAACATGTCCAATAATCAAATCCCACATAAACATACGTATAAATGTTTTTTAATATTATTTTCATACACTTTAATTGTCTCTTTTCAATTAAAAGTATATTTTTCTCCGATTATCCAAAAAAAAAGTATATTTTTCTCCTCGTTTATTGATGAGATCGCAATCTACCGAATGCACCCAAGCCCACAAGAATGAAAAAATTAGGATTATATCAAAATGTTTTCATTTGAAATACTCCAATGCTTTTTTTTTTTTTTGCCAAATGAAATACTCCAATACTTAAAGTTAGTAAAATTTATCTTTTTAATCTATAAAAAAAAAAATTGTCCTTTTAAAATAATAAAAATTTTCAGATTTTAAAGTAATATTTTAGCATTTCAATTTGTGAGGTATTTAATAAGACGAGTTGGTATTTGTATCTCTTCTAAAATGTGATTACATAAGCATTTTTTGGCCAAGCCCACCTGAATATTATTTCTGGGCTTCAACCTGACCCGTCCCGTCCCAAACGAGTCGGATTTTTTAATGGTTTACCGGTTACGGGACGGGTTCGGGTTAATCCGGTATAAAAAAATATTGGGGCGGGTCAGGGCTGGATTTTAGTACGCCCGTCCCATAACCCGACCCGATTCTATATTTATATATAAATATATATATTTAATTTATATTTATATTTTTAAGTTATAAATTTAATATATTTTATAATTTTTTATTATATTTTATAATTTTTTAATTATTTTATTATATAAAAATATTTATTCGGGGCGGGGAAGGACGGGACGGTGCGGGTTACGGGACAGGAGAAAAAAACCTGCCGGGTTACGGGACGAGTTCGGTTTACGGGGCGAGGGGGCCGGGTCGGGGTTGGGTTGGGCATAACCCGGCCTCGACCCGCCCCATTGCCATCCCTATAGATGGGTTCATGCAGAGCCATAAGCGCGGTCTATGACGTCCATATCCAACTTTCCAATTTCAAGATGATCGAAATATCCCTCTGAATGGAGGTATAGATAGAAGGTTTAGATCCTCAAATAGGACATCTGACATCACAATTTTCAATACAATAAAACTGCTCAAATAATTAACTCCAGCTCAATGTTGACGACCAAGTGACAGCACGTAACTACCTATATCTCGACTCAATTGGTTGACGGCTTTCGGTCTATATACCAGACCCTACCCGAGTAAGGTGACAATTATCGGCCTACATCCCAGCAAAAGTCAGTTACTTTCATCTGGACCAGAAATCTCCCGAGAAAGGAAGTTGACAGTCAAGCTCGACCTATATATCAAATATCGAAGGGATCCTATCATTTTACTTTGCTTGTATCAGATTCATAAAAACGGTATAAACACCAAAAAGATTGCATTTTAATTTTCATTATAATATAAAAATTTACAAATTTATATCTATAGTTACTGATAGTCATTTCTTATACAGAAATCTACTTAAACAATCAAAAGACTTTGTAAGTCAAGCCAATCGGGACAAACAGGATGCTTTAAAGATTATACTTTGGATAAATTTTTGTCTGATCTTTAGACTATGGTGCTGCCTGATTCCAATAAATTGAATATATATTAAAACCGGAGAGATGATGTACGTAAGTTCATTAGCAGAGATGATGCACATAAGTTCATAAGGATCATAACGACTAAAACTCGAAGGTGCTTGATCTTGAGGCACAGGATTGAGCCACAACATTGATACTGAAGGCTCAATTTTTTTTTCTCCCCTTTGTATAAGGCTACCTATTTGTTCTAGTTTTTTTTTTTCTTTTTTTATTCAAATTTTATTTTTATACTTTTTTTTTCTTTCGTCATGTTTTTGATATATATATATATATATATATAATAAAAGAAATATATTATATATATATATATGAATTATATATTATATGTGTATAAAGTATATATTAGATTTTTCAAATAATTATTCAGAATATATAATAGAAATATACACCAAACACTTTTTATAATATACATTAGATACATTTTATAACTAAAATTATACAATATATATACAAAAATCATACATTAGAAATGATATAAATATATATTATATATAGTTGATTTATACATTT
>CAOJBK014144431.1:0-12409 GCA_948294925.1 Codiaeum variegatum | reverse complement strand
CCCGAACTTCTGGATCGATATTCCCCTAGAGGTACCACTACCACTAGGGATTTTGGCAATTTTAGCAAATTTCGATTATTTTCAATTTTTTGCATTATTTTGAGACCTTTTGACTTAAAAAAACATTCAAAGGTTAATCACAAAGCCATAGCACTGATTTCATGCAATAAAAAACTAAATCTTGCCTTGACATCTGGATTAAAATTCTTTTAGGGATACTACTAGAGATTTTGGCTATTTTAGGAAATTTCGGTTATTTTCAATTATGTGCATTATTTTGAGACCATTTGAACTAAAAATAGATTCAAACGTTAATTATGAAGCCATAGAATTTATCTCATGTAATAAAACACCGAATCTTGCCCGGACTTCTGGATTAAAATTCTCCTAGGGGCACCACTAGGGATTTCGGCCAATATAGCAAATTGCAGTTATTTTCAATTCTGTACATAATTTAGATACCTTTTGACAACAAAATACATTCAAAAATTAATCATGAAGTCATATCATTTATCTCATGCAATAAAACACTAAATCTTTTCCGGACTTATAGATCAAAATTCTCCTAGGGGTACCACTAGGGATTTTGGCCATTTTAGCAAATTTTGATTATTTTCAATTTGTGCATTATTTTTAGACATTTTGGCCTCAAAATACATTCAAAGGTTAATCATGAAGCCATAACTTTGATCTCAAGAGAAAAAACACTAAAACAACTTCTGGATCAAAATTCTCCTTGGGGGTACCACTGGGGATTTTGGCCATTTTAGCAAATTTAATGTATTTTAAAATTTGTGCATTATTTTGAGACCTTTTGACCTAAAAATACATTCAAAGGTTAATCATGAAGCCATAGAATTGATCTCATGTAATAAAATACTAAATCTTGCCGGGACTTCTGGATTAAAATTCTCCTAGGGGTACCACAATGGATTTCGGCCAATATAACAAATTTCGGCTATTTTCAATTTTATGCATTATTTTGATATCTTTTGACCTCAAAATACATTCAATGGTTAATCATGAAGCCATTACCTTGATCACATGCAATAAAATACTAAATCTTGCATGGACTTCTCGATCAAAATTCTTCTAGGGAACTAGGGATTTTGGCCATTTTAGCAAATTTCAGTTATTTTCAATTTTGTACATCATTTTTAGACATTTTGAAATCAAAATACATTCAATAGTTAATCATGAATCCATAGCATTAATATCATGCAATAAAACACTAAATATTGTCTAGACTTATGATTCAAAATTCTCCTTGGTGGTACCACTGGGGATTTTGCCCATTTTAGAAAATTTCAATTATTTTAAAATTTGTGCATTATTTTGAGACCTTTTGACCTAAAAATACATTCAAAGGTTAATCACAAAACCATAGAATTGATCTCATGTAATAAAACACTAAATCTTTCCCGGACTTTTGGATTAAAATTCTCCTAGGGGTACCACAATGGATTTCGGCCAATATAGCAAATTTCGGTTATTTTCAATTTTGTGCATTATTTTGATATCTTTTGAAATCAGAATACATTCAAAGGTTAATCACGAAGCCATAGCATTGATCTCATGCAATAAAACACTAAGTCTTACCCGAACTTCTGGATCAAAATTCTCCTAAGGTGCACCACTAGGGATTTCGGCCAATATAGTAAATTTTGATTTTTTTGATTTTGTGCATTATTTTGAGACCTTTTGAGATCAAAATATATTTAAAGGTTAATCACAAAGCCACAGAATTATCTCATGCAATAACACACTAAATCTTGCTTGGACTTTTGGATCAGAAGTCTCCTAGGGCTACCACTAAGGATTTTAGCCATTTTAGCAAATTTTGGTTATTTTTTATTTTGTGCATTATTTTGAGACATTTTGACCTCAAAATATATTCAAAGGTTAATCATGAAGCCATAACATTGATCTTGTGAAATAAAACACTAAATCTTGTCCGGATTTCTGGATTAAAAGTCTCTTAAGGGTACCATTAGGGATTTTGGACAATTTAGCAAAATTCAGTTATTTTTGATTTTGGGTATGATTTTGAGATATTTTGACCTCAAAATACATTCAAAGGTTAAGAACAAAGCCATAGTATTTATCTTGTGCAAAAAAACACTAAATCTTGCCCGGACTTCTGGATCGGAAGTCTCCTAGGGGTACCACGAGGGATTTTGGCCATTTTAGTAAATTTCGGTTATTTTTGATTTTGTGCATTATTTTGAGACCTGTTGACCTCAAAAACTATTCCAGGGTTAATCACGAATCCATAGTATTGATCTCATGCAATAAAACACTAAATCTTGCCCGGACTTCTGGATAAAAAGTCACCTAGGGGCACTAGGGATTTTGGTCATTTTAGCAAATTTCGGTTATTTTCAATTTTGTGCTTTATTTAGATATATTTTGATGTAAAAATAAATTCCAAGGATAATTGAGAAGCCATAGCATTAATCTCATGCAATAAAACACTAAATCTTGCCCAGACTTCTGGATCAAAAGTCTCCTAGGGGTACCACTAGGGATTTCGGCCAATATAGAAAATTTCGGTTATTTTCAATTTTGTGCATTATTTTGATACCTTTTGACCTCAAAATACATTCAATGGTTAATTATGAAGCCATTTCATTGATTAAATGCAATAAAATACTAAATCTTTCTTGGACTTCTGGATCTAAATTCTCCAAGGAGTACCAATAGGGATTTTTGCCATTTTGGCAAATTTATGTTATTTTCAATTTTGTGCATTATTTTTAGACCTTTTGACTTCAAAATACAGTCAAAGGATAATCACGAATCCATATCATTGATCTCATGCAATAAAACACTAAATATTGCCAGGACTTATGGTTTGAAATTTCCTAGGGGTACCACGAGGGATTTCAGCCAATTTAGCAAATTTCGGTTATTTTCAATTTTCTGAATTATTTTGATACCTTTTGACCATAAAATACATTCAAAGGTTAATCAAAATCCATAGCATTGATCTCATTTAATAAAACACTATATCTTGCCCAGACTTCTGGATTAAAATTCGCCTAGGGGTACCACTAGGGATTTTGGCCATTTCAACAAATTTCGGTGATTTTTAATTTTGTGCATTATTTTGAGACATTTTGACCTAAAAATACATTCAAAGGTTAATCACAAAGCCATAGAATTGATCACATGTAATAAAACACTAAATATTGCTCGAACTTCTGGATTAAATTTTTCCGAGGGGTACCACTAAAGATTTCGGCCAATATAGCAAATTTCGTTTATTTTCAATTCTATGCATTATTTTGATACCTTTTGACCACAAAATACATTCAATGGTTAATTACGAAGCCATATCATTTATCTCATGCAATAAAACACTAAATCTTTCCCGGACTTCTGGACCAAAATTCTCCTACGGGTACCACCACTAGGGATTTTGGCCATTTTAGCAAATTTCGTTGATTTTCAATTTTGTACATTACTTTGAGACCTTTTATACTCAAAATGCATTCAAAGGTTAATCATGAAGCCATAGCATTGATCTCATGTAATAAAAAACTAAATCTTTTCCAGGCTTCTGGATTAAAATTCTCCTAGGGTACTTATGATTTTAGGCAAAATAGTAAATTTCAATTATTTTCAATTTTGTGCCTTGTTTAGATACCTATTTACCTCAAAATAAATTCAAAGTTTAATCAAGAAGCCATAATGTTTATCTCAAGCAATAAAACACTAAAATTTTCTTGAACTTTTGGATCAAAATTCTCCCGGGGGGACCATTGGGGATTTTGGCCATTTTAGCAAATTTCAATTATTTTAAAATTTGTGCATTAATCTGAGACCTTTAGACTTAAAAATACATTTAAAGGTTAGTCACGAAGCCATATAATTGATCTCATGTAATAAAACACTATATCTTGCCCGTACTTCTGGATTAAAATTCTCCTAGGAGTATTACCACTATGGATTTCGGCCAAAATAGCGAATTTCTGCTATTTTCAATTTTGTACATTATTTTGATATATTTTGACCTCAAAATACATTTAAAGGTTAATCACGAAGCCAAAGCATTGATATCATGCAATAAAACATTAAATCTTGCTCAAAGTTCATGATCAAAATTCTACAAGGGGTACCACTAAGGATTTCAGTCAATATAGAAAATTTCGGTTATTTTCAATTTTGTGCATTATTTTGAGACCTTTTGATCACAAAATATATTCAAAGGCTAATAACAAATCCATATCAATGATCTCATGCAATAAAACTCTAAATCTAGCTCGGACGTCTGGATCAAAATTCTCATAGGGGTACCACTAGGGATTTCGGCCAATATAGCAAATTTCGATTATTTTCAATTTTGTGCATAATTTAGATACCTTTTGACCAAAAAATACATTCAAAATTTAATCAAAAATCCATAGAATTGATCACATGCAATAAAACACTACATCTTACCCAGACTTCTGGATCAAAATTCTCATACGGAAACCACAAGGGATTTTGGCCAATATAACAAATTTCGGTAATTTTCAATTCTGTGCATTATTTTGATACCTTTTGATCACAAAATACATTCAAAGGTTAATCATGAAGCCATATCATTTATCTCATGCAATAAAAAGCAAAATTTTTCCTGGACTTCTGGATCAAAATTCTCCTACGAGTACCACTAGGGATTTTGCCCATTTTAGCAAATTTTGGTTTTTTTTTCAATTTTGTGCATTATATTTAGAACTTTTGGCCTCAAAATACATTCAAAGGTTAATAACGAATCCATAGCATTGATCTCATTCATTAAAACACTAAATATTGCCTAGACTTCTGGTTCAAAATTCCCATAGGTCTACCACTAGGGACTACGACTAATATAGCAAATTTCGGTTATTTTAAATTTTGTGCACTATTTTGATATCTTTGTACGTAAAAATACATTAAAAGGTTAATAATGAACCCATATCATTGATCTCATGCAATAACACACTAAATCTTTTTCTAAACTTCTACATTAAAGGTCTCCTAGGGGTACCTCTAAGGATTTTGGCCAGTATAGCAAATTTCAATTATTTTCAATTTTGTGCATTATTTTGATACCTTTTAACCTCAAAATACATTCAATGGTTAATCACAAAGCCATTTACTTGATCACATGCAAAAAAATACTAAATCTTGCTTGGACATCTGGATCAAAATTCTTCTGGGGAACCCAGGATTTTGGCCATTTTAGCAAATTTCGGTTATTTTCAATTTTGTGCATTATTTTTAGACTTTTTGACCTCAAAATACATTAAAAGATTAATCATGAATCCATAGCATTGATATCATGCAATAAAACACTAAATATTGCTTGGACTTCTGATTCAAAATTCTCCCAAGGGGTACCACTAGGGATTTCGGCCAATATAGCAAATTTCGGTTATTTCAATTTTGTGCATTTGTTTGAAATATTTTGAAGTTAGAATAAATTAAAAGGTTAATGATGAAGACATATCATTGATAACATGCAATAAAACACTAAATCTTGCTCGGAATTCTGAATCAAAATTCTCCTACACTAGGGATTTCGGCCAATAAAGCAAATTTCGATTATTTTTGATTTTGTGCATTATTTTGAGACCTTTTGACCTCAAATTATATTTAAAGGTTAAACAAGAAGCTATATCATTGATCTTGTGCAATAAACACTAAATCTTGTCCAGACTTCTGGATCAGATGTCTCCTAGGGGTACCATAGGGATTTTGGCCATTTTTGCAAATTTCGGTTATTTTTGATTTTGTGCATTTTTTTTGAGACCTTTTGACCTAAAAATATATTATAAGGTTAATCAAAAAGCCATAGCTTTGATATTGTGCAATAAAACACTAAATCTTGCCCGGACTTCTGGATCAAAAGTCTCGTAAGGGTACCACTAGGGATTTCGGCCAATATAGCAAATTTCGATTATTTTTAATTTTATGCATTATTTTGAGAATTTTTGATCTCAAAATAAATTCAAAGGTTAATTATGAAGCCATAGAATTGATCTCATGCAATAAAACACTAAATCTTGCCCGGACTTCTGGATCAGAAGTCTCATAGGCTTACTTACCACTAGGGATTTTGGCCATTTTAGCAAATTTTGATTATTTTTGATTTTATGCATTATTTTTAGACCTTTTGACCTCAAAATATATTCAAAGGTTAATTAAAAATCCATATCATTGATCTCGTCCAATAAAACACTAAATCTTGCCCGGACTTCTGGATCAAAAGTCTCCTAAGGCTACCAATAGGGATTTTGGCCATTTTAGCAAAATTCAGTTATTTTTTATTTTGTGCATTATTTTGAGATATTTTGACCTCAAAATATAGTCAAGGGTTAATATTGAAGCCATAGAATTGATCTCGTGCAATAAAACAATAAGTCTTGCCAGGACTTCTGGATCAGAAGTCTCCTAGGGGTACTAGGAGGGATTTTGGCCATTTTAGAAAATTTCAGTTATTTTTGATTTTGTGCATTATTTTGAGACCTTTTGACTCAAAAAATATTCAAGGGTTAATCAAGAAGCCATAGTATTGATATCATACAATAAAACACTAAATCTTGCCTGGACTTTTGGATCAAAAGTCTCCTATGGGTACCACTAGGGATTTTGGCCATTTTAACAAATTTCGGTTATTTTTGATTTGAGCATTATTTTGAGACCTTTTGACCTCAAAATATATTAAAAGGATAATCATGAAGCCATATTATTGATATCATGCAATAAAACCTTAAATCTTGCCCAAACTTCTGGATCAAAATTCTCCTAGGGGTACCACTAGGGATTTTGGCTATTTTAGAAAATTTCGGTGATTTTCAATTTCGTGCATTATTTTGAGACCTTTTGACCTCAAAATACATTAAAAGGTTAATAACAAAGCCATATCATTAATATCATGCAATAAAACACTAAATCTTGCCCTGATGCCTGGATTAAAATTCTTATAGGGATACCACTATGAATTTTGGCCAATATAGCAAATTTCGGTTATTTTTAATTTTGTGAATTATTTTGATACCTTTTGACCATAAAATACATTCAATGTATAATCGCGAGCCATATCATTGATCTCATGAAATAAAACACTAAATCTTGCCTAGAGTTCGGGATCAAAATTCTCCTATGGGTACCACTGGGGATTTTGGCCATTTTTGCAAATTTTGGTTATTTTCAATTATGTGCATTATTTTGAGACCTTTTGAACTCAAAATAGAGTCAAAGGTTAATAATGAAGCTATAGCATTGATCTTATGGAATAAAACACTAAATCTTGCTCGGATTTCTGGATTAAAATTATCCTAAGGGTACCACTAGGGATTTTGACCATTTTAGAAAATTTCAGTTATTTCAATTTTGTGCATTATTTTTAGACCATTTGACCTCAAAGTACATTCAAAATTTAATCACGTAGCCATAGCATTGATCTCATGCAATAAAACAGTAAATCTTGCCCTGACGTCTGGGTTAAAATTCTCCTAGGGATACCGTTAGGGATTTCGGCCAATATAGCAAATTTCGGTTTTTTTGAATTTTGGAAATTATTTTGATACCTTTTGACCATAAAAAATATTCAAAGGTTAATCAAATATCTATATAATTTATCTCATGCAATAAAATACTAAATTTTTTCCAGACTTCTAGATCAAAATTCTCCTAGGGGTATCCCTAGAGAATTTGGCAATTTTACCAAATTTCAGTTATTTACAATTTGTGCATTACTTTTAGACATTTTGGACTCAAAATACATTCAAAGGTTAATCACGAATCCATAGCATTGATCTCATGCAATAAAACATTAAATATTGCTTGGACTTCTAGTTCAAAATTCTCCTAGGGGTACCACTAGGGATTTTGGCCAATATAGCAAATTTTGGTTTTTTTTAGTTTTGTGCATTATTTTGATATATTTTGACATCAAAATACATTCAAAGGTTAATTATGAAGCCAGTGCATTGATCTCATGCAATAAAATACTAAATCTTGCCTAGACTACTAGATCGAAAGTCTCTTAGGAGAACCACTAGGGATTTCAGCCAATATAGAAAATTTCAGTTATTTTCAATTTTGTGCATTATTTCGATACCTTTTGACCTCAAAATACATTCAATGGTTAATTATGAAGCCATTTAATTGATCACATGCAATAAAATACTAAATCTTGCTTGGACTTCTTGATCAAAATTCTCCAAGGGGTACGACTAGGGATTTTCGCCATTTTTACAAATTTCGGTTATTTTCAATTTTGTGCATTATTTTTCGACCATTTGACTTCAAAATACATTCAAAGGATAATTATGAATCCATAACATTGATCTCATGCAATAAAACACTAAATATTTCCTAGACTTCTGGTTCAAAATTTTCTAAGGGGTACCACTAGGGATTTCGGCCAATTTAGGAAATTTCGGTTATTTTCAATTTTTTGAATTATTTTGATGCCTTTGGACCATAAAATACATTCAAAGGTTAATAACAAGCCATAGAATTTATCTCATTCAATAAAACGCTATATCTTGCCCGAACTTCTAGATCAAAATTATCCTAGGGGTACCACTCGGGATTTTGGACATTTCAGTAAATTTTGGTGATTTTCAATTTTGTGCATTATTTTGAGACCTTTTGACCTAAAAATATGTTCAAAGGTTAATCACAAAGCCATAGAATTGATCTCCTATAACAAAACACTAAATCTTTCTCGGACTTCTGGATTAAAATTCTCCTAAGGGTACTACTAGGGATTTCGGCCAATATATCAAATTTTGGTTATTTTCATTTCTGTGCATTATTTTGATACCATTTGACCAAAAAATACATTCAAAGGTTAATCACAAAGCCATATCATTTATCTCATGCAATAAAATACTAAATCTTTTCCGGACTTCTGGACCAAAATTCTCTTAGGGATTTTGGCCATTTTAGCAAATTTTGGTTATTTTCAATTTTGTGCATTATTTTTAGAACTTTTCACCTCAAAATACATTCAAAGGTTAATCACAAACCCATAGCATTGATCTCATGCAATAAAACACTAAATATTGCCTGGATGTCTGGGTCAAAATTCACTTAGGAGTACCACTGGGGTTTTCGGCCAATATAACAAATTTCGGTTTTTTACAATTTTGTGTATTATTTTGATACCTTTTGACCACAAAATAAAATCAAATATTAATCACGAAGCCATAGCTTTGATCTCATGCAATAAAACACTAAATCATGCCTAGACTTCTAGATCAAAATTCTCCTAGGGGTACCATTAGGGATATTGGCCATTTTAGTAAATTTCGGTGATTTTCAATTTTGTGCATTACTTTGAGACCTTTTGTCCGCAAAATACATTCAAAGGTTAATCATAAAGCCATAGCATTGATCTCATGTAATAAAAATCTAAATCTTGTCCTGGCTTCTGGATTAAAATTCTCCTTGGGTACTAGGGATTTTGGGCAATTTAGTAAATTTCAATTATTTTCAATTTTGTGCATTTTTTAGATACCTATTAACCTCAAAATAAATTCAATGCTTAATCATGAATCCATAGCGTTGATCTCAAGCAATAAAACACTAAAACTTGCTCGAACTTCTGGATCAAATTTCTCATTGGGGGTACCACTAGGGATTTTGGCATTTTAGCAAATTTCAATTATTTTAAATTTTTTGCACTATTTATAGACCTTTTGACCTCAAAATAAATTCAAAAGTTAATCATAATCACATAGCATTGATCTCATGCAATAAAACACTACATCTTGCTCGGAGTTCAGGATCAAAATTCTCCTAGGGGGTACCACTATGGATTTTGGCCAATATAGCAAATTTCGGTTATTTTCAATTTTGTGCATTACTTTGAGACCTTTTGACAAAAAAATACATTAAAAGGTTAATAAAGAATCCATATTAATGATCTCATGCAATAAAACTCTAAATCCAGCTTTAACTTCTAGATCAAAATTCTCCTAGGGGTACCACTAGGGATTTCAGCCAATATAGCAAATTTCGGTAATTTTCAATTTTGTTCATTATTTTGATACCTTTTGACCATAAAATACATTCAAAGGTTAATAACAAAGCCATAACATTAATCTCATGCAATAAAACATTAAATCTTGCCCGGACTTCTAGATCAAACTTCTCCTAGAGGTACCACTAAGGATTTCGGCCAATATAGCAAATTTCGGTTATATTCAATTCTGTGCATTATTTGGATACGTTTTGACCATAAAATACATTCAAATGTTAATCACAAAGCCATATCATTTATCTCATGCAGTAAATCACTAAATCTTTCTCGGACTTCTGGATCAAAATTCTCCTAGGAACTAAGGATTTTGGCCATTTTAGCAAATTTCGGTTTTTTTAAATTTTCTGCATTATATTTAGACCTTTTGGCCTCAAAATACATTCAAGTTTAATCACGAATCCATAGCATTGATCTCATGTAATAAAACACTAAATCTTGCCTAGACTTCTGGATCAAAAGTCTCCTAGGGAACCAGGGATTTTGGCCATTTTAGCAAATTTCGGTTATTTTCAATTTTGTGCATTATTTTTAGAACTTTTGACCTTAAAATACTTGAAAAGGTTAATCATGAATCCATAGCATTGATATCATGCAATAAAATACTAAATAATTCCTACACTTCTGATTCAAACTTCTCGTAGGGATACCACTAAGGATTTGGCCAATATAGCAAATTTCGGTTATTTTCAATTTTGTGCATTATTTTGATATCTTTTGATTTCAGAATACATTCAAATGCTAATCAAGAAGACATTGCATTAATCTCATGCAATAAAAAACTAAATCTTGCCCAAACTTCTGGATCAAAATTCTCCTAGGTGTACCATTAGGGATTTCGGCCAATATAGCAAATTTCGATTATTTTTTATTTTGTGCATTATTTAGAGACCTTTTGACCTCAAAATATATTAAAAGGTTAATCATGAAGCCATAGAATTGATCTCATGCAATAAAACGCTAATCTTGCCTGGACATCTGGATTAGAAGTCTCCTAGCAGTATTACTAGGGATTTTGGCTAGTTTAGCAAATTTCGGTTACTTTTGATTTTGTGCATTATTTTGAGATCTTTTGAGCTCAAATTATATTCAAAGGTTAATCATGAAGCCATAGCATTTATCTTATGCAATAAAACACTAAATATTTCCCTAACTTCTAGATTAAAAGTCTCCTAAGGGTACCATTAAGGATTTTGGCCATTTTAGCAAATTTCAATTATTTTTGATTTTGTGCATTATTTTGAGTCATTTTGGCCTCAAAATATATTCAAAGGTTAATAACTATGCCATTGCATTGATCTCATGCAATAAAACACTAAATCTTGCTTGGACTTCTAGATAAGAAGTCTCCTACCACGAGGGATTTTGGCCATTTTAGCAAATTTCAGTTATTTTTGATTTTGTGCATTATTTTGAAACCTTTTGACCTCAAAATATATTCAAAGGTTAATCTCGAATCCATAGCATTGATCTCGTGCAATAAAACAATAAATCTTGCCCGAACTTCTGGATCAAAAGTCTCCTATGGGTACAAATTTTGATTATTTTTGATTTTGTGCATTATTTTGAGATCTTTTGAGCTCAAAATATATTCAAAGGTTAATCATGAAGCCATAGCATTTATCTCATGCAATAAAAAAGTAAATCTTGCCTAGACTTCTAGAACAAAATTCTCCTAGGATACCACTAGGGATTCTGGCCATTTTAGCAAATTTCGGTGATTTTCAATTTGTGCATTATTTTGAGACCTTTTGACCTCAAAATACATTCAGAGGTTAATCACGAAGCCATAAAATTGATCTCATTCAATAAAACACTAAATCTTATCTTGACGTCTGGAGTAAAATTCTTATAGGGACTAGGGATTTCGGCCAAAATAGCAAATTTTGGATTTTTTCGATTTTGTGAATTATTTTGATACCTTTTGATCATAAAACGCATTCAAAGGTTAATTACGATCCATATCATTTATTTCATGCAATAAAACACTAAATCTTACCCAGACTTCAGGATCAAATTCTCCTAGGGGTACCACTAGAGATTTTTGCCATTTTAGAAAATTTCGGTTATTTTCAATTTTTTCGTTATTTTGAGACCTTTTCACCTCAAAATATATTCAAAGGTTAATTCTAAAGCCATAGCATTTATCTTATGGAATAAATTACTAAATCTTGCTCGGACTTTTGGATTAAAATTTTCCTAAGGGTACCACTAGGGATTTTGGCCATTTTAGGAAATTTCAGTTATTTTAAATTTTGTGCATTATTCAAAAGTTAATCACGTAGTCATAGCATTGATCTAATGCAACAAAACACTAAATCTTGCCCGGACTTCAGGATCAAAATTCTCTTAAGGGGTACCACTAGGGATTTCAGCCAATACATCAAC
>CAOJBK014142886.1:0-13826 GCA_948294925.1 Codiaeum variegatum | reverse complement strand
AAAAAAAATAATAATCTAATAGAGTTTTATATGAAAATAGAGTTTTGGTCTCTAAAGAATTATTTTAAAATAAAAAGAACATATATTAAAGCCATTTCTCATTATTTATAATTTATGGGATTCATCTATTTTTCTCATGGTGGTGAAAGTTTTGATTTTTTTTAATTTTTTAATTGTGTTCAATTAATCTTTGAATTTTAATTGATACATTAGACTCATCTCTTGTACCATGAATAGAATTAGATTTCTAAAAATTTCAATTCCATGGGAGATCATTTGATCTTGAATCTTTAGTTAAAAAACCAGAAGTGAGAATGGGATAAGCACCATTGACAAATTAAGCAATAATAGAATTAGGTAATACAAACACAAAAATTGTATAATGGGAAGGATTGAATCCCATACACAATATTGTGGTAGATAGAAATTTTGGAGCAATAAATAGAAAAAATTTGTTCAGCACATGAAAAAAAATAATTAAAAAATATACATTTAGTAATTAGGATGTATATTTAGAATGTGTTTGGTTGTACAAAACGGATAGCACATGACAAGATAGAACATAACAAATATTTGTTTTATTTGTTATTTTGTGCAATTGGGATTGGATTAGACAAAAATAATTACAATAATTTTAATATATTTTTATATTTATTTTTAAATATAAAAATTATATTTATTAAAATTAATTTTAAAATAAATTTTTATTTGGTTCACGATAAAAATAAGGGCTAATTTTAGAAAAAAATACATTGTGATTTAGATATTTTTCAGATATAATCCTAACTTTTAAAACTTATCCAAAATAATATTATATGATTTGCTCTATTAGCAGATATGATTTTCGACCACAAACACAATTAAATATTATTTATATGGAGTCCTTTTGACATGTGAATGATGATGTGGAGACATGTGGCGTTGAGGTAATGTCATTTTTCAACCCATGTCTTTATTCACGTGTGACCACATAATCATCCACATATCAAAAGGACATCACTTAAGCATTACAGAAGCAATATTTAACAATGTTAGTGATAGAAAATCATATCTGGTATTGAAGCAAATCACATAATACTGTTTGAATAGATTTTAAAAGTTAGGATCAAATCTGAGAAAGATTTAAATCAAATGATATTTTTCTGAAATTACCATTAAAATTAAAATATAAAGATTTTTAAATTATTGATTGTAAATCCAAATAAAATTTTTATTAATTGGATCTAAATAAAAAATAAGTAAAATATTAAATATTTAAAAAAGTAAAATTATATTTATTGAAATAATTTATAGATATATTTTTATTAGTTGTAAATTCATAAAAAATAAAAATATTAAAATTTTCAGATAAAATTATTGATAATATAAATAAATTTTTATTAATAAAAATTATAAAAAAAATAATTTTTAAATAAAATAAAATAATATTTATTAAAAATAATTTTTAAAAAATAATTTGAAATAATTTCGACTAAAATTCACAGTGAGACTAGATAAAATATTATTTCAAACAAGTTCTGTTGATGATTAAAACTGTCTCAAATAAGAGACAGTGGATTTGCCATGTCATGTCCAACATGCAAAACAAAGATAACCTTAGTAGATCCCATTTCGAATTGATCGGAAAAAAATGTTAAATTATTTGAAGAAAAGGATAGCAGTAGAGTAAATGTTCGAAAGTTTGTGGGTAAATGAATAGTTGCAGAATTGTCTGAAATGAAAGTCGAAAAGTCACAGTAAGTAAGAAAATCAAAGGGAAAATATATCTCTCTAAAATAAAACTCTGACAGAAACGCTTCATTGGGTGTTTGCTTTATCTCTTGGTATAAAAAAAGAGGGAAAATAATGGCGGTTGGGTGTTCATTGTGCCAAAAGCAGCAGTAGTAAGTAAAGCAAGTAGTAGTAGAGCAGCCAGCAAGTAGCCAGAACCAACCATTACTGGAAACAACTGCCCAAACCCATAATAACTTCTTTCTTTCCATTTAAATATTTTAAAACGGTTGTGGTTGTGACTGTGGCTGTTGCATGTTCAACCTGCTCTGCAAATACTTCGTACTTGAGTTCCTAACTGTAATAAGATCTGGTTTCTTCAAAAGATGTCATTTTTGGTACTTTCAACTGAGATCTATTGCTATTTTCTAAGTTTGAAAAAATCTCAAGTGCTTGCTTCTTGAGCCTTTTTGCTCATCTGATTGCTACACGCGCCACGGTTTTCGGTTTTTGAAGCTTCAAAGTGTGGCTAAAAATATTTGGGGGTAGTGGGTGAAACAGATAGTAAGCGGATGTGGCTGGAATCGATCGTATTTTGTAGCAATACAGGCTTTGGTTGAAGTGGATTTTAGATTTCAGATGAAGTTTAACATTGAATATTAAAATTGTCAATCTGGGTTGGGTTTTTGAAGGGTAAGGTAAAAGTAGAAGGTATGGTGAAGAGAGTGATTGTTGAGTGGTTGGGTAGGTGTAGTTTGGGGTATAATTGGTGTGGTTAAGACTGGTTTGTTCTTGTTTGGATCTTTTGGTTGTGGGTCTAAATCTGTGTGATAATGAGGCTTTCATCAGCTGGTTTTAATCCACAAACTCAGGAAGGTGAGTATTATTGTTTTTATGTTTAAGCTTAGAATTTGTCATTTCCACAACCCAGAAAATATGTATAACGGTAGAAAGTGAGATCTTGACAAGTCCATGTGTTGGAAGAGATATTCTCTTTGGGGTTGTTTTCTTTTTCTGTCTTTTGGTAATCTCAGCTTCATAGAGCTCATTTGATGCGAATCTTAGGGTTTTAATTGGGAAGAGGGTTTACATCTAGTTAAATTAATAATTATGAAGTATTCCTGACTTCCCCTGAAATTAATTTATGCAGGGGAGGAAAGGGTCTTGAATTCTGAGCTTTGGCATGCATGTGCGGGACCTCTTGTTTCTCTCCCTGCCGTGGGAAATCGTGTGGTTTATTTCCCTCAGGGTCACAGTGAGCAGGTAAGTCTTTCTAATTATGACTGGGTTTATATATTACTAGTGAATGGTTTCTAAATACAAATTTAAGTCATATTGGTTGATACATACATCAAAATGGTTCATATTGCCTTCTGTTGCACAAATGCATTTGGATCGCTATTTTAGCACTTTGGTTGCATTGCTTCTCTGGATGCATCTTGGAAATTCAACCTAAAAATTGTGAATCAGTGTCTTCCTTGGATGGTCCAGCCAAATAATTTATGCTGTGATAGTTGTTAACTGTTTGTTGCACTTTGCCCAAATCATTCTCTTTTATGTAGGTCGCTGCATCAACTAACAAGGAAGTGGATGCTCATATCCCTAATTATCCAAGCTTACCTCCACAACTTATCTGTCAGCTTCACAATGTGACCATGCATGTAAGATTTTTTCAGTTTTTAGTTCCTCGTTATGCATATTCCCATTGGCTTTATCTTAAGGACTTGGAGATTTCTCAATTTCAGGCAGATGTCGAGACTGATGAAGTGTATGCACAGATGACCTTGCAGCCACTAAGTCCTGTATGCCATATTCTCTTTGTTGCTTTTCAAATTTATTGTTCTTCGGTTGTAATGGAGTGCGTTACACTTTAAAATTAACCTCATTCTGCAGCAAGAGCAGAAGGATGCCTACCTTCCAGCAGAATTGGGCACCCCCAGCAAACAGCCAACAAATTATTTTTGCAAAACTTTGACTGCTAGTGACACCAGTACTCATGGGGGATTCTCTGTTCCTCGCCGGGCAGCTGAAAAAGTGTTTCCTCCATTGGTAAAGCTTCTGTGCACTACTGTGGAATAAGATTATTAGATTTAAGTTCTCAATTGTTGTAGTGTAGCATGAAAGATCTTACCTCAGTTCTTCTCTTGCAGGACTTCTCTCAGCAACCTCCAGCACAGGAGTTGATTGCCAGGGATTTACATGATAATGAATGGAAATTTAGGCATATCTTCCGCGGTGAGTTTTTTCTTTTTTCTTTTTTCTCAATTCTAACATCATTAGTCCTATTTTTTTATGGCTTAAAATTTTCAAGTTAGCATCATTTCTATCACTTAAGCAGCAGACATGATCTTGATGTTTGTTGCATTTTTCATTGCCCCATTAATGATGCCTAATCTACCTTTGGTTACTTAGAGTGAATAGGTTTAGTCGATATGTGGTGAGCATGTAAATGTTCATGTATCTGATACTGCACAAAATTATGAGAGCTCTTTTATTTTTTTTTTAGAGTACTTGTTTGCCTTCTTCAGTTTTATGAGCATGTAGGCCTTTCCTATGTCTACCTTCTGTGTAGAACTTGCTTTATATGAACATTAAAATACTTAATAATGGAAGAAGTGCCACAAATCCACTTCCTGCAGTTCTATGTTGGAATTTTGAGAACTTATTTGGATTGCTTCCAGTTACTTATCTTCTATGGTGGAACATAATTGGCAGTTCTCCTGAGAATCAATTTAAAATATAAAGGATGGAATGAGTAGTGCGTAAACCTGACAGTTATTAATCTTTTGTCATTCAGGTCAGCCAAAACGGCATCTCCTTACGACAGGGTGGAGTGTGTTTGTAAGTGCAAAAAGACTTGTTGCTGGGGATTCTGTCCTTTTTATCTGGTATGCAGTTGGCTAACTCCCCTGCATCGATTTTCTTATCAGATCATATCAGATTTCCGATTGCATTAGAGAACATATTTGAAAATGATGCACTGCAAATTATGATACATTGTATATTTCTAACAGATGTGGGTATACTTTATCAGGAATGAAAAGAATCAATTGTTGCTCGGTATTCGACGTGCTAATCGTCCTCAAACTGTGATGCCTTCATCAGTCTTATCCAGTGACAGCATGCACTTAGGACTCCTTGCAGCTGCAGCTCATGCAGCGGCAACAAATAGTCGTTTCACCATATTTTACAACCCAAGGTATGATACTATTAATTTTAGTAAAATCTATGGTTCTGTTGTTATGCACCATACTAACTCCAAGTATTTGTCACTTTCTTCAGGGCTAGCCCGTCAGAATTTGTCATACCATTGTCCAAATATGTTAAAGCAGTATATCACACTCGGGTTTCTGTTGGCATGCGCTTTAGGATGCTTTTTGAAACAGAAGAATCAAGTGTCCGTCGGTAGGTCCTAAACCTTTAGCATCATACTTATTCTAGGCGTTATGTGCGCTTTGTAATACACCATTTGATTATTTAGTCTTATAATATAATTTGTTGACAAAAAGTTCTTTATCACGGCTACTAATGATGAGATTGCGTGCGAGCTTGTGCTAAACAGCAAATTCACTGCACAATCTGCTTGCATTGCATAGTATGTGGTGTTAAATTGAGCTGGTTAATTTCAAGAGGCTTGAAGTTGGATTCCTTTCTTTTCCTGCACACATGTATATTGGCACTATTGCACTTCTATCTAGTGCCTCCTTATCTTATCCAATCACTTTTTTTCTTATTTCTATATTGTTTTCTCCTATATCGTTGTGATGATTTTCTTTTTCAGAAATTTGTTGGCGTTTATAGACATTTTACAATTGTTCTTTCACACAGTTACATGGGTACAATAACTGGCATAAGTGACTTAGATCCTGTTAGGTGGCCCAATTCACATTGGCGTTCAGTCAAGGTATGTTGAAAAATTTTCAGTGGTTGTGCTTCTTGTTTAATAATTTTCACTCAACAGGATTTGTTTCTTGGTCAAATTTAATTCAAATATTTTTCTTTATATGTCTGTACTCGGTAAATTCTTATCTAATATAAATGGAGCAAATTTATTCAGGTTGGATGGGATGAATCCACAGCTGGAGAGAGGCAACCTAGAGTTTCTTTGTGGGAGATTGAACCGTTGACAACATTTCCAATGTATTCATCACCTTTCCCTCTAAGGCTTAAGCGACCTTGGCCACCTGGACTACCCTCATTTCATGGTAAGCTTGTCTCCTGCCAACATTTTGACACCATCTAAGATCATCTTTGTTTGTTTGTTCTATATTACCAAGGATACAAATCTAAATCTTTAGTTCTTCACAAAAAAAAAATCCTTTTTCCTTTATCTAAAATCATCTGTTGAATGTAGGAATCAAGGATGATGATTTGGGAATGAATTCTCCCCTTATGTGGCTGCGAGATGGAGATCGTGGAATGCAATCGATGAACTTTCAGGGTCTCGGAGTTTCACCATGGATGCAGCCAAGAATTGATGCTTCCATGCTTGGTTTGCAAACTGACATGTACCAAGCTATGGCTGCTGCTGCACTTCAGGATATGAGGGCTATAGATCCTTCCAAACCATCGACTACATCCCTTTTGCAATTCCAGCAGCCTGTAAATATTCCTAGCAGAACTGCTTCTTTGATGCAGCCCCAGATGTTGCAGCAGTCTCAGCCTCAACGGTCCTTTCTTCAAAGTGTTCAAGAAAATCAGCATCAGGCCCAGGCACAGGCGCAGGCTCAGGTTCAAACTCAGGCTCAAACGCAGTCACACCTTATTCAGCAACAATTGCACCACCAGCACTCACTTAATAGCCAACAGCAGCAGCAGCATTCACTGCCACAGCCACAGCCTCAGCAACTAGTTGAGCATCAACAGATCCCAAATGCTGCCTCTGCAATTTCTCAAATTGCTTCAGCCTCTCAGTCCCAGTCACCACCCTTACATGCCATCTCTTCCCTGTGCCAGCAGCAGAGTTTTTCTGACTCGACTGGGAACGCGGTGACAAGTTCTGTCATTTCTCCTTTGCACAGTCTCATGGGTTCCTTTTCCCAGGACGAATCATCTCATTTGATCAGCCTGCCTAGAACCAATTCCTTGATAACTTCTTCTGCCTGGCCATCAAAACGGGCTGCTGTTGAGCCTTTGATTCCTTCTGGAGCTCCACAATGTATAATGTCCCAAGTAGAGCAATTGGGCGCCCCTCAGACTAACATCTCTCAGAGTTCTGTTTCACTGCCACCCTTTCCTGGCAGGGAGTGTTCAATTGACCAAGAAGGTGGCACTGATCCACAGAGCCATCTTCTATTTGGTGTTAATATAGAGCCCTCATCTCTTCTACTGCAAAATGGAATGTCAGGTCTTAGAGGAGTTGGCAGTGATAGTGATTCTACAACTATACCCTTCTTGTCTTCTAATTACATGTGTACTACAGGCAATGACTTCCCACTTAATCCAGCAATGAGACCATCAGGTTGCATTGATGAATCAGGTTTCCTTCAGTCCCCAGAAAATGTGGACCAAGTAAACTCACAAAATAGAACCTTTGTTAAGGTGAGTTGCCCTATCTGGCTTCCAATCGGCATTGATTACCTGATACAGTGTTTTATCCAGTTCTCATAGTTTAATATTTGAGGTTACTTTTAAAAAAATAATATGTAGTGGGTTGCTTTTATTGTTACATGGTGCTCTGATATTATGATTGTTCACAGGTTTATAAGTCAGGGTCCTTCGGCAGGTCACTGGACATTACCAAATTCAGCAGCTACAATGAATTGCGGAGTGAGCTTGCTCGAATGTTTGGCCTTGAAGGTCAGCTGGGGGACCCCCTGAGATCAGGCTGGCAGCTTGTATTTGTTGACCGGGAGAACGACATTCTTCTCCTTGGTGATGACCCCTGGCCGTGAGTATCCCTTATTCAGGCCATTCTTGAAAACTTCTAGATCATTATTTTCTGATAACCTGGTGATTTAATTCAGCTATAGCAAATATGTTACTATAGAAATAATTGGGAAATGGTCTCTAATCTGTAGTTCTGAGAAATATGTCCAAAAAAATTAATTGTTTTTGGGGTGTTAATTCCATCAGTGCTGATGTTTTTATATGCTTCTAAAACCAGGGAATTTGTTAACAGCGTGTGGTGCATCAAAATACTCTCACCACAAGAAGTGCAACAAATGGGCAAACGTGGCTTAGAGCTTCTGAACTCAGCCCCAATTCAGAGGCTTTCCAATGGCAGTTGTGATGATTATGCAAGCCGGCAGGACTCAAGAAATTTGAGCAGTGGTATAACTTCTGTGGGGTCATTGGACTACTGAACGATTCAACCGGTTAAGATACCATTTTCTCTTTTATAATATTATTTTCTTTTCAAACACTTGCAGAGGTGGGGAAGTTCCACCTGATCTTAGCTTAAAGTTAATATATAAGCTATTACTGTAATTAGAAGAGATGCTGTTTCTTGTTTTTATTGTATTGAACACATACAATATCCATAATTAGTAGGACACTATTTTGTGGATGAAGCTGTTTGTTTTGTTATTTTGAAGTTAATTTATATGAGATACAAGTTGATCTTTAGAATGAACTGTCATTGACTTTTGGGTTGATGTGACCACAACCTTATGTGATGAGTCAATAATGGCTGATTAGCTGGGTGTTGAAAGAAGCTTTATAGGCTCTTGTGTTTATGTGAAGATAGCCTGATTTGATAGGTTCAGAGCGATGGAGAGGTGTGCAATATGAGGATCATAAGAATACAATCTGATTCTTCTCTAATCTAATTTAGATACAACTGAGCACTTGGTCATTTATATTTGCTTTTATGTATCGTGCAAGTATGTGGTGGTTAGTCAATTTTGCTTAGTAGGCCGTAATTTAATACAATATGATGTTTCTAAGACAATGGTTGTATAGGGTACATATGAATCATCTTGAATAATTGAAGGATGTACAATTGCGGCCTAAGCCTTAAAAGTGGGACCTAAAACTGTCGGCAGATTGAAGAATCACGTGATTCCATTTCATATTTGAATATGTAAATCTATCAAACTCTGCATAACAAGTTTGGTGGTTGCGAAGGATGAATTTTGATGCAGTGATTGGTAATTGGTGAGGTTGTGATGCATGTTGTGGGGCACTAAGCCTAGAGCTAGATAAATACTACTTTATTGAAGGGATGGAATGGTGACACGGTACAGCACTATCAACAATAATACTGCCAATAACATGTAGGGTTGGGTACCTCTTCAATACATTTTTGGGTGCCCTTTTTCCTCCATTAAATGTTACTTTTTTTGATTGACCCCATTCTCTGTAAAGCACAAAATGATGAAAACATGGGAGGAAACTTATCTTGCTTAACTTATTTGAGATTTGTTTCACTTTTGTTTTTCTTCCTTACCCTAATTCTTTCTTGTTTGATTGGATTTTAAAAACCATTTCTGATTAATCTGGATTTTATTTGTTTTTACACTTGATAGAAAATGAAAAATATTCATGTTATTCATTTAAATTCTAGGTTTTTAGAATTCAACATGATTATTCTAAAATTTTTTCTGACCAAAAATATTAATTTTAACATGTATTATTTTGGATTTACTTTTACCGGTAATCCTCGAACTTTCAACAAACTGGTAATTATGTTATTTTAATTTTTTCTTATTTTTATACAAAAACAATTGTTTAAAGATCTTTAAACATACTTTTTCTAACTATAATTAGTCTTTTTATCAATGTTCTAAAACCAGTTCTTTAATTTCAGGCAAAAAAAAAATAAAAGTGAGAAAAATGGTTCGGAAGAGTAACTTTTATCAATTTTATTTATATAAAATCTTAAAACAAATCTTTTATTTCACTTTAGGTCTTGATTTTTTAATCAAATAATTTCTTACAGTTCTTACTAAATTACTGTACAATTCATTTCTAAATTATGTTTTGTTCATAAAATTGAATTGCATTTTGGATGGAACAGAGTAGAAAGGAATGAAATATCTATTCTTAAAAATTTTATATTTCATTGTTTGATCCATCAACTTAAATTAATTATTTTTAACTAAAATTATAATTAAATGAAATATATATTAAGATATTGGCGGTGGTGGGAATAATAGTAATGGTGATGGAGGTGGAGGGGATGGTCATGGTGGTGGTGGAAATGGCATGAAATAACAATTCTTCAAAATAACTGAATTACACTTATTCATTAGTATCAATTTTTTTTAAACACATAAAATTGGTTTAAAATTGTTTTAAACTCGCACCATTTTTTTATAGCATAAAATTAGTTTAAAATTTGTAGTGCCGGAATCTAAAATAATTTAACAATTGAATGTTCAAATTTGTAAAATAATCTAAATTTATAAAAAAATAAATATTTTTACTAAATTTTTTTTAATAATTTGTCATGTCATCCTTATTTTTTATATATATTTTTATCAAATTATTAATAAAATTCAATAAAAATATTTATTTATTATTATTTTTATTGATTCAGACACATCTTTGCATTGTATCAAATTTACATACTAAAGTATTAATATTCTAATAAACTTGTGTACAAAACACAAGAAAAATAAAGCTCAATGTCTTCTCATGAAAAATGAGCTGGTTGCTCATCGGATCATAGGAAACTTGTTGATGAGCGAGAAATGTATGGCGTTGAAGCACTACCCAATATGTTATTTCCTGGTTCGATAATTCATCCCAATAATTTCGACGCCCTAAAAATGGCCATCAGATTTTGATAAAAAATCATCTGAGTAACTAATGCTTGAAATCCCCAATATTGAGAGGAAGTTGGGGAAAAAAAAAAGACATTCTTTTAAAGGATTTCTAATTTCGTAGAGTCCCTGAATTTGAAGAAATTGAAAAAAAAAAAAAAGGAAAATTGGGTGTTTTGAATTTCGTACAAAAAAGAAAACAAAGAAAAGCCTAGTTAAAATATGTGATACTGATTAGTTGCGATTATCTGTATTCAAACACTTGTGTGTCTTTTTAATAGGTCAGACGCTGATTTGTTCATTTGTGTAAATTTTAAGTACTAAATTTATTATGGAAAATACTTAAACAAGTACCTCAATTATTCTATTTGACCAATGTTTTAAAATCAGATTGGACTGGTCAGTTGGACCGGTCTAATCACGAACCGATTATGAATCCGATTTTAAAATTCAAAAAATCAGCATACTATTGTACCAGAAATAACCGGTCGAATCGGAAAGAAATCTGGAAAAAAAATCCAGAAAAATTGAACCCTTTTTTTTTTTGAAAAGGAACCGGGCTGTTTTTTTAAATTTTTTAAAAAATTAAAAAATGACAGCACTGATAATGTATTCCTCCCCAAAAATGACAACTGCAACTCCTATTCTTTGTCAGCGTTTATCTCAAGTAACTGTCGTGTAAAACTCTTTTTTTTTTTTTATAAGAAATTGTGTAAAACACTTTACTAATTTTTAACAAATTTACATCAAACCTGTAAAAACTTTACTAGTTTTTGTGTTAACAAACCTTTGTCAATTAATATAATTATATTTCTATTTAGATTCATTTAACAATTATTTGTTGTTTAAAAAAATCATTTATTGATTCATGACAATAATTAACTCATCAATTAAGGATTAAATTATTAATTTATTTTATATTAAATTTGATCATAAATATTTATTATCACATATGTTTAATACTCATTTTATTTTCAAATAAATGATCATTTTATTTTTTATATTAATGTTTCAAAAATTAATTTATAAAAAAAATATTTTAAATCATTAAATAAAATATATATCAATACGTTTGTCTCAAAAAATACTTTCACAAGATTATTTTTTTTTAATTTTTTATTTATATATTTTAAAATAATTAAAAATTGTCATTGATAAACGTAATAACTACTTATTTCAAAATAGAGAGATTACTTACTATAATTATTCATCATATTTACGTTAAATAAATCAGTTGGGTGATTTTTATGTTAAAAAAATTATAATTCATTTAATTAATACATAATATTATTTCTACTATTTTAACTAATAATTAGTTATAAGTCTAAAAAAATCATCACTACTATAAAATTATGGTAATAATTAAAGGATTAGTCACATCAAATTATTATCTTACTAAAAATTACACAATCAATATTAATTATTAATATTTTTATGTTGAAAAAATTAAATTTTACCTAATAATATATACTTAGTATAATTATATTTCTATATGAAAATCAATTAGAATCATGAATTGACTCACCTAAAATTATGCAATCAATATCAATTATTAAAATTTATTATTATAAACTTTTATACTATACATATTTATTACTATATATTTATATCAATTAGTAATAATTTATTTATTAGTATAAATACTATTTATTATTGAACCAGTCAGTTGGACCGGTCCGACCGATCGGACCGCGACCTATCATGGGACCGGTTCAACCGGTTCATTTTTTACAACATTGTATTTGACTCAGTTATCAACCATCAATTTTCACGACTCAATTACACTCTCCAACTTTTTTTTTGTTAAAAAATCACAATGCATCTAATTTTTCCATTATCCCTTGTTAACCTACCGTTAATTAATTAGTAAAAATAATTAATGGAAAGTTAACAAGGTGTTAACAAAAAATTTAAATAGGGCGATTTTTGCGCAAAAAAATTTGAGCGTGTAATTGAGTTGTGAAAATTAATGGGATGTTAATTGAGCCAAACACAATAATTCAGAGGTTTATTTGAGTCTTTTTTCAATTTATTCTTATTTTACTTTTAAAAATTTATTATTATTATTCTATTATTTGCTAAATACCCCTACAAACATGACTTATCCAAAAAGACATATGTCTTGATCTAAGCTTTATATTGTAGGCAAATTATTGGCTGAATTCGAAAACAGTCAGCTAATTGGTTATGGGTTTGCCAAATAAAAATTATAAGAAAAACAAGTGTTTTTGTGTAGCGTGCTTTTATTCTTATTTTTTATAATAATATCCATGCATTTGAATTTATTACATTTATAATATAATTCATTAAATCTCTAAATGTATTCACTATATTTATATATTCACTAGGTCTATTTCATTTTATTTGTATGTAAATTCATTTTAAAACTATAAAAATCACATATTCACTATATCGAAATATTATATTTACTATAATAAACTATGAAAATTCAAGATTTACTATATCGAAATCTTACATTCAATATAATAAACTATGAAAATTATAGATTCATTATAATAAATTAGTGAAATCAGTACTTCACAAAAAAAATTTTACAAATCTTAAAGTGAATATATAATATTCACTTATTTTTCAATAAAATTCATTATATTTTTTTCATTGTTCTTTTTGTTGAATTTAATAATTTGGAATAGAATAATTATGTTATTATTGTTCACTTTAAGATATTACAAATATATATATTGCAGCTATTGTTTACGTAAAATTGTTGCTACACAAGAAAAGGAATTTAAGTACAACACATGTTACATGTAGTATAATTGTAGTCGTATACAAAAACTAAATGGAAGTTGCAGTAGATTAATATGTAAAAGAGATAAAGGATAAAGAGGATAAGAAGTTATCCTTGACACCCCCCACAAGTCGTTGGGCATGGCATAGTGGAAGCTGTCGAAGAAGTTGTTGAAATCGGCCAATGGCCAGCGGCTTGGTAAATAAGTCCTCAAGCTGTGCATCAGGCATCAGTAGACATAAAATGAAGTAAAATTGTACCAGTGACCACTTGCTCGTGCATAAAATGATAGTCTAATTCGATATGTTTTGTGCAAGCATGAAAAACAGAGTTACTAGACAAGTATATTGCACCAATATTGTCATAATACATGGTAATTTTCTTTAGACAACAGCGATGCTCACCAAAAAGAGATCTCAACCATAATAATTCAGTAGTTACATTTGCAATGGCCTTGTATTCATTCTCAGTTGAAGAGCATGCTATATTAGGCTGCTTTTTAGCCATCCAAGAGATTAGTAAGTCATTGAGAAAGATAGCAAACCCACTAGTGGAACATCTATCATCTTAGTCTCCCTCCAGTCACTATCCGAATAATAGGACAAGGTACTATGATTGTCAAATTTAAATAATAATGAAGTGTCCATAGTACCTTT
>CAOJBK014141931.1:0-14131 GCA_948294925.1 Codiaeum variegatum | reverse complement strand
ATGATACTCTCATTGTCCTTATTCCAAAGGTTGACAACCCTGAGAATGCAGCTCAGTTCCTCCCAATTAGCCTCTGTAATGTTGTTTACAAGCTGATTACAAAGGTGATTGTAAATAGGATCAAACCATTAATGAGGAAGTTGATTGATCAATATCAGACAAGTTTCATTCCTAATCGCCAAATTTCTGATAATGTTGTAATTTTATTAGAAGCTATCCATTCTATGCATAAGAAGAAGAGTGGTAAGGGTATGATGGCCATAAAAATTGATTTAGAAAAAGTGTACGATGGATTGAATTGGGATTTTATTATGGAAATGTTACGGGTTACTGGGTTTTCGGAAAAGCTTATAAGGGTTATCAAGTTATGCATCTCTTCTACTTCTTTTCAAATTTTGTTTAATGAAGAATCGTTGGACAGCTTTGTGTCTAAGAGAGGTGTGAGACAAGGTGATTTGCTTTCTCCTTACCTATTTATATTATGGGTTGAGAGACTCTCCCAGTTAATCATTGACAAAATTAATAAGAAGAAATGGAAGCCTATCAAGCTAGCTAAAAATGGGCTTGAGCTTTCACATATCTTTTTTATGGATGATTTGGTGATCTTTTCTGAGTCTACGGAGCAAATAACTTGATGTTATCTTGATCCCTATAAAGAGTTTTGTGGAGCATCGAGTCAAAAGGTGAGTAATGTTAAATCTTTACTCTTTTGTTAGAGTAATGTTAGTAGACTTTTTGGAAATGATTTGGCAAGGAGAGAGGGCTTTAAAGGTACAAATGATTTAGGCATTTATCTAGGCATCCCTGTCATCCATGAACAATTGCGAAAAGAAGCTTTTCAAGGACTGGTTGATCATGTGAGGAAGAAGTTACAGATGTGGAAATCATGCCACTTATCCTTGACTGGAAGAATAACTTTAGCACAGTCTGTGTTGCTTACCATTCCCAATTACATAATGTAAACCATAAAAATACCCATATCAATTTGTGATGAGTTTGAGTGATTTGTAGAAACTTCATATGGGGTGGGAAACAAGACAAGAGAGGAATTTCTTTACTTAAATGGGAGAAATTAAGCCAGCCCAAATATAATGGAGGTATGGGGATTAAGCAGATTAGAGAAGTTAATGATGCTTTTTTGCTTAAACTAGCTTGGAATATAATTGTTAAAAAAGAAGAATTGTGGGTTAAGGTTTTTAGGAGCAAATATAAGTTGAGTGGAGAGAGTATACCTTCTTCCTATAGTTGTAATAGTTCTTCTAGTGTTTGGAGGTCTATAAGACATGTTTGGGGCTGAGCTGTGAAGGGTTCACGATGGGCAGTAGGAAACAGCACTGACTGTAATTTCTAGTAGGATTCTTGGCTACTTGATAAACCACTATTTCAAGTAGTAAGTACTGAATTAAGTCAAGAGTAATTGCAATGATATTCAAATTTTCTTACCTACCATTGTGCTGCTCAAACTTGTGAGCGTCATACCACCTACTACAACAGTTGAGAATAATACAATCTACTTGGGATTAACTTCTTCAGGTAAGTTTAGTGTTAAATCAGCCTATGTTTTATTAACTTCTTGTAATTTGGTAGGTAGAGTGGGAAATGGAAACTAATTTAGTATTGGAAAGGGCCTTTGAGAGTAAAAACTTTCATGTGGCTAGTCATGCATCAAAAATTAATGACTAATCAAGAAAGAGTGAAGAGGCAATTTATGGGTGACCCTTTTTTAGAGGTGTTTTAGAGGGATCGAAGATTGCTTTCATGTCATTAGAAAGTGTGTTTTTGCTAAAAACATTTGGAGAAGTTTATGGCTTGATATTGATGATAATTCCCAGTTATGGACTATGAATTATGAGGAATGGATGGCATGGAACTTGAGCAATGAATAGAAAAAAAATAAATGGGATTGAATGGAAATATTACTTTCCTATGGTGTGCTAGAGACTATGGAATTAGAGAAACATGGTTGTGCTCAATAACGAAAGACCACAGGTAAGCCAAAATACTGCCAGCATTATATCTTTTGTTTAGTACATGGTAGAGGCTAATGTTAATGTGGGTAATATGGCTAGAAATCAAAGAAAGGAATGGTGACATATCAGTTGGTGGGTACATGATGTGGGTGTTTGTAAATTAAACACTGACGGGGCAGTGAAGAGGGCTGAACAAATAGCCTCGGCAGGGGGTATTTTAAGAGATTGTTTTGGCAGATGGGTGAAAGGGTTTGTAGTTTATTTAGGGTCAAGCTCAGTCCTTAAAGCGGAACTATGAGGTTTGATTCATGGATTACGTATGGCTTGTTTAGGAGTCTAGAAAATGGAAGTTGAAGGTGACAGCTTGATCATAATTCAAATTATCACAAGGAATTATACGATTTCGGCCTTAGTGAGTAGTTTGGTAAGAGAGGCGAATAACTTGTTGAACAGTCCTTAGAGCGTATCTATATCCCATGTCTATCGTGAGGCTAATAAATGTGCATATTGGCTTGCAAATTATGGCTTGAACCTTAGTATTGGTTATCATGTTTTGGATTCCCCTCCCCCTTTTCTCAATGATTTGATTATGTATGACATGAGTGGTGTCTCATATCTGAGACAATGTACCACATTCAATTCTTTGTAATTTTTTCATGTTACTAATAAAAGTCTTCTTTGTATATAGCATCTAATGAAGAGGTTATTAATCTGGTGCCAACCTAATAGGGATAAAATGGTGCAATTATTGAAGAATACTATATACCTCTTTAGTAAAAAAAAGGTAATTTAGCTTTAAAAAATATTCTATACATAGAAAAGTAGTTAAAACTGCAGTAATGTGTAATTTTGAGTCAACATTGACTTAGTGTTGGTCAATTTTAAGGAAAAAAATTTATCTAAACCAGATGCAATGTACCAAGTCAATGGGAGAAAAAATTCTTTAATACTATAAATGAAATATTGAAATAGTAATAGGGTTTCAAAAAAATTAATAACAAAATATATGAACATATTGATTTTGATATAGTTTTTGAAAGTTAATGAGGTAATTTAGATTTAGTATGTAACATTAAGAATATTTAAATATATAAAGGCAATTAGAATGGAGAAGAATCTTAGTTTGTTGTCAGTCAGAAATACTGCTAGGAAAGGCCATCCGCCGACTTCGTCGGATGACCGAACAAGGAAAAAAGTGTGTATGAGTTAGGGGGAGAGAATAAGCCAGTTGATTTGAGGAAAAAAGATGAGTGAAAGTGATCACGAGATAGAAACTGACTCAATAATGGATACAGAAACAAGGGATGAGAATGTTGATCCTAATTCGGAGGCTCATGGGGACGTAAAGAAAAGAGGATTAAAAAAGGGTGAATCAACAAATCACACGAATGGATGGGGGAAGGAATTAAATTTGATAGATCTATAGAGATCCCAATAATTTTGCTCTCAGAGGAGGCTAAGGAGATTCTCAAAAAGCCATGGAAACTTACAATGGTGGTGAAAATGGTGAGAAGGAGAATTGGTTACAAAGCCCTTTGTAATAAGATCCAGAGTGTTTGGAACCCTGTAGGGTATTATAAAGTAATCGATTTAGAAAATTATTATTTTGTAGTGAAATTTGATAATAAGGTGGATTATTTACGAGTCCTTCTTAAAGGACCTTGGGTGGTGTATGGACATTTTTTACATGCTCAGCTATGGTATCCTAAGTTCGATACCAAGAAAATTGTTCCTAGTTCAATGGTGGCTCGAGCTAGGTTTCCAGGAATGCCTCTTCACTTCTATCACAAAATGGTTTTGGCTTCTAAAGTTAGAGTAATTGGGAAAATGCTAAAAATTTATTATCATACTGTGGAAAGCAATAGGGGTAAGTTTGTTATAATGGCAGTAGAGATTGATACTACTAAGCCTCTATGCTTCAAATTTATTGTGAATGGAAAAATTTAACTAGTTTAATATGAAAATCTACCATCAATATGCTATACTTGTGATTGTTTTGGGCTTGTAGATGAATCATGTACATCGAGGAAGAAAGATAATATAGAGGGTCATGAAATGGATAAGCGAGGAGTTATGATGAATATTGATCGCCCTGAGTTATTGGCTAAAGGTGTTGAGAAAAGAGTCAATACCAAAGATCTTAAAATAGACAAATTTGAGAATGGATGCATGCTCCTGCCTATGTTCAGGTCATAAAAAAAGGAGATAATAAAGATATGAGGAAAGGAGGAAATAAGAAGAATGAACCCAAGTTTTTTTATGACCTGAAAATGAACCCAAGTTTACGAATTATTTTGTTTCTCTATCAACTCTGGTGGAGGAAGAAAGTGTGAATGGATCTGGAGAGGAGATCGAAGAAGTGGAACAAACCCCTCAGAACAAGGGGCAAAAGGAGCCCATAAGAAGGCTACTACTATTATCAATAATTCGACAGCTCAGGGAAATAAAAAGAAGACTCCTATGGTGGTTGATAAGGGTTTTAACAAGAAGAGTAGTGTTCCGTATCAGCAAGGTAGTAAAGGAGCTTTAACTAGAAATGCAGTAAGAGGAGAACGTAGGGAAGGCAGTGATGCTACTACTCTAAAAATGTATGACGAGAAGGAGCTGGACATTTTAAAACATGGTGTCATTAGAATTCCATTTTAGCAGATGATGCACTAGGCATTAGCTCAATTTAGAAGGGAGAAGACTAGGAGTTGGGAGGAAGCTCTAAAAATCCACCTGATAATTCTAATGCTAAGGGCATTCGAATGAGAAAGAATCCCTTAGCTGTGAGGCCCCTTCAATCCAATACTACTATAAGTTTGGATGAGAAAATCAATGTTCATTCACAAGAGAAGGTGGATGATATTAATGAGTTCACTGGCATTCAAAGTACTGAAAATGAAGTGGATGAAGATTTAGATGAAATTGTCGATGATAATGAGAGCATTGCTAAAGAATGTGATGATCCTTTCATGAAACCATTATAAGTTTCTTCATGCTTGTGTTTATATCTCCTTTATTGTGTATTTATTTAATGTCACTTTCTATTGTTTGTTGGAATTGCCAAGGGGTAAGAAAAAAGATTTTTCATCTGAATTTTAAGGACTTAGTTAGTAGTAATAATTGCAATTTTTTTTATTATTTTGGAATTCAGGATTAGTGGCATTCATGCTAACGATGTGGTGGGGAAGATAGGGTTTCCAAGATCGCATCGTGTGGAGGCGACATGGTTTTCTAGTAGCATCTGGTTGATGTGGAAAGATAACTTCATTGTCAGCATTATAGAGAATAACCCCCAATACATTCATTTTTTTGTGCAAGACTTGACTTGCTAGAGTTCAAATGTTATTGATGTTTATGGGAGCTCTACTTTTCAAAATTGCAAGACACTTTAGTAATCCTAGAGAGAATTGTAAATTCAACAATTTCCCCTATTCTTCTATGTGGCGACTTTAATGCCTACTTTTACTTGAATGAAAAGAGAGGTAGTGTTGGGATTCGTCAAGAGTCGACAAGTACTTTGTCAATTGGTTGAGGAGTGTGGAATGTATGACCTAGGTTTTTAAGATTCTCTTTTTACTTGGAGTAGGGGGACTTTATCTAAGAGATGTGACAGGTTCTTATGTAATGAATACTAGTTCCTTGTTAACTTCAATGCAAAAGTTTTTCACCTTCCTATAGTCACTTCTAATCATAGACCCATTATTTTGAAGGTAGATGGCAGTGCTGGTAGGGTTCAGAATCAAAGCAACTTTTATTTCCTAGCCCCTTGGACTCTCAACAACGAGCTTCATGATTTTATTACTAGCAATTGGAGGTTTGATGGGGATATTTGTAAAACTTTATTTGATATGGCAGAACACTTACAAAAGTGGAATGTTGAGGTGTTTGGTAATATTAATTACTAGAAGCATAAGTTGCTCAATATATTAGATAAGGTTCAAAAGGAGAGAGAGTTTTATGATTCTCAAAAGTTAGATAACTTAGAGAAGAAACTAAAATTAGATTATGAGAGGGTATTAATGGAGAAAGAGCTAATGGCTTAAAAGGGGGGATGATAATACCTCTTTCTTTCATAATTTGGTTATTACTCAAAGGAAGCGAAACTTAATTTCTATGTTAAAGGAAGAGGATGGGAATTGGACTAATGATCAGTCAAAGATTGAAAATATGATAACTGATTTTCATAAGAAGCATTTTTTGGATAATAATGCATCCCACACAGTAATGAGGACTCACAAGACTTTCTGTCAGCTTTTGGAGGAAGAGAAGATGAAGTTATTAGCCATTGTGACTAACGAGGAAGTTAGAACAACCCTTTTTGAGATGGAACTGATGAATGCTGCTGGTAAGGATGGATTTAATACCCTTTTCTTTCAAAAATATTGGGGAATTATGAGGGATAGCCTATATTATACAGTTATGAAAGCTAGTGATGAGGGAGTTTTGGACATGAAATTGAATGAAACTCTCATTATCCTAATTCCAAAGGTTGAAAACCCTGAGAATGCAACTCAGTTTCGCCCAATCAACCTCTATAATGTTGTTTACAAGCTTATTACAAAGGTGATTGCAAACAGAATCAAACCATTAATGGGGATGTTGATTGATCAATATCAGACAAGTTTCATTCCTAATCGCCCAATTTCTAATAATGTTGTAATTTTATTAGAACTTATCCATTCTATACATAAGAAGAAGAGTGGTAAGGGTATGATGGCAATAAAAATTGATTTAGAAAAAGTGTATGACGGATTGAATTGGGAATTTATTGTGGATATGTTATGGGTTGCTGGGTTTTCGGAAAAGCTTATAAGGGTTATCAAGTTATGCATCTCTTCTACTTCTTTTCAAATTTTGTTTAATGGAGAATCGTTGGACAACTTTGTGTCTAAGAGAGGTGTGAGACAAGGCAATTCACTTTCTCCTTACCTGTTTGTATTATGTGTTGAGAGACTCTCCCATTTAATCATTGACAAATTTGATGAGAAGAAATGGAAGCCTATCAAGCTAGCTAGAAATGGGCTAGAGATTTCACATATCTTTTTTTGCGGATGATTTGGTGATCTTTTCTGAGGCTACAGAGCAAACAACTCAATGTTATCTTGAATACCTTTGAAGAGTTTTGTGGAGCGTCGAGCCAGAAGGTGAGTAATTCTAAATATTTACTCTTTTGTTAGGGTAATGTTAGTAGACATTTTGGAAATGATTTAGCAATGAGAGAGGGATTTAAAGGTACAGACGATTTAAGCGTGTATCTAGGGGTCCCTGTCATCCATGGCCGATTGCGAAAAGAAGCTTTTCAGGGACTGGTTGATCGTGTGAGGAAGAAGTTATAGATGTGGAAATCACACCGATTATCCTTGACTAAAAGAATCACTTTAGCACAGTCTGTGTTGTTTACCGCTCCCAATTACATAATGCAAATTATAAAAATACCCATATCAGTATGTGATGAGTTTGAGTTGATTTGCAAAAACTTCATATGGGGAGGGAAATAAGACAAGAGAGGCATTTCTTTACTTAAATGGGAGAAATTATGCCAGTCCAAATGTAATGGAGGTATGGGGCTTAAGAAGATTAGAGAGGTGAATGATGCTTTTTTGCTTAAACTAGCTTGGAATGTAATCGTTAAAAAAGAAGAATTATGGGTTAAGGCTATTAGGAGCAAATATAAGCTAAGTGGAAATGGTATAACTTCATCCTATAGCTATAACAGTTCTTCTTTTGTTTGGAGGTCTATAAGACATATTTGGGTTTGAGTTGTGAAGGGTGCACGATGGGCAGTAGGAAACAACACTGATTGTAGGTTTTAGTAGGATTGTTGGCTACTTGATAAACAACTATTTCAGATAGTAAGCACTGAATTAAGTCAAGAGTAATTGCATAAAAAAAGTGGTTGTTTATGTTAGCAAATTAGGGGTGTGGAATTGGAATGATATTCAAATTTTCTTACCTGCCACTATGCTGCTCAAACTTGCGAACATCATACCGCCTACTGCAACAGCTGAGAACGATACAATCTACCGGGGATTAACTTCTTCAGGTAAGTTTAGTGTTAAATCAGCCTATGTTTTATTAACTACTTGTAATTTGGTAGGTAGAGATGGAAAATGGAAACTAATTTGGGATTGGAAATGGCCTTTGAGAGTAAAAACTTTCATATGGCTAGTCATGCATCAAAAATTAATGACTAATCAAGAAAGAGTGAAGAGGCATTTTGTGGCTGACCCTTTTTTTGAGGTGTTTAGGAGGGATCGAAGATTGCTTTCATGTCCTTAGCGAGTGTGTTTTTGCTAAAAACATTTGGAGAAGTTTAGGGCTTGATATTGATGATAATCCCCAGTTATGGACTATGAACTATGAGGAATGGATGGCATGGAACTTGAGCAATGAATAGAAAAAAAAATAAATGGGAATGAATGGAAATATTACTTTCCTATGGTGTGCTGGAGACTATGGAATTGGAGAAACATTGCTGTGCTCAATAACGAAAAACCACAGGTAAGCCAAAATACTGCTAGCATTATAGCTTTTGTTCAGTACATGGTAGAGGCTAATGTTAATATGGGTAATATGGCCGGAAATCAAAGAAAGGAATGGTGACATATCAGTTGGCGGGTACATGATGTGGGTGTTTGCAAATTAAACACTGACGTGGCAATGAAGAGGGCTGAACAACTAGCCTCGGCGGGGGGTATTTTCAGAGATTGTTTTGGCAGATGGGTGAAAGGATTTGCAGTGAATTTAGGGTCAAGCTCAGTCCTTGAAGCGAAACTATGGGCTTTGATTCATGGATTATGTATGTCTTGGGATTTAGGAGTCCAGAAAATGGAAGTTGAAGGTGACAACATGATCATAATTCAAATTATCACAGGGAATTATACGATTCCGACCTCAGTGAGTAGTTTGGTAAGAAAGGCGAACAACTTGTTGAACAATCCTTGGAGCATATCTATATCCCATGTCTACCGTGAGGCTAATAATTATGCGGATTGGCTAGTGAATTATGTCTTGAACCTTAGTATTAGTTATCATGTTTTGGATTCCCCTCTCTCTTTTTTGAATGATTTGATTATGTATCAGATGAGTGGTGTCTCATATCTGAGACAATGTACCACATTCAATTCTTTGTAATTTTTTCATGTTATCAATAAAAGTCTTCTTTGTGTATAGCATCTAATAAAGAGGTTGTTAATCTGGTGTCAAGCTAATTGGGATAAGAGATGCAACTATTGAAGAATGCTATATACCTCTTTAGTAAAAAAAAAGAAGAAGGTAATTTAGCTTTAAAAAAAATATTCTATTCATAGAAAAGTAGTTAAAACTGCAGTAATGTGTAATTTTGAGTCAACATTGACTTAGTGTTGGTCAATTTTAAGGAAAAAATTTATCTAAAGCAGATGCAATGTACCGGTCACTGGGAGAAAATTTTTGAATAAAAAGGCTACTGGTGTTTTTTAATTGAACAAAAAACGGTAAATTCAACACAAAATTTAAAAAATTGACTTCTTAGTAGTTTGATACATGATATTAGCTTATGGGTCGCAAGTTTTTTCTCAATTTTAGAGCCTAAAAAAGGCAATTTTATATTTTGTTAGTTAACTGAAGCTTTGTCACCAACCGCTTCCACTACCTCCAAAAACTCGTTGATGGGCCACCATTTTCATTTTATGCGCTTTGCCCAAATGCATTTGATTTTCTAACAATGTCTGAATTATATCAAAACAAAGTCTGAATTATTATTTAATTACCTTTCCTAATTCATACTTAACGTGTTAACCAACAGTAATTACCTATCGGCAGTCCATCCACAATTAGTCTGTATAAGTCTTCAACAAAAGTGATACTTTTTCATGATTATCAATTAATTTAAAATAATTTGACAGCGTCACATACATTGAATAAAAGAAGAAAACCGGTTTGGTAGTTTTCCACTTTCTCTTCAATCTTTACCCTATAAATACACATTACTCATACCCTCTCAACAATTCATTGAAACATTAATCAGTTGTTTCCCAGCATTTTCTCCTTTCAATTTTTTTAAACACAAAACAATCATTTTCTAATGGGTCTAACATTCACTCAGCTAGGACTTGTCCTATTACTTTGTAGTTCCATGTTGGGAACTATTGTTGCCAATAAAGATTGGCAGTATGGGTACAACAATGGTGGTTGGGGTCCTAAACATGGAGCCCATCCCCCTAAGAGGACAGATTCTCCTAATGAGATTACTGTGGGTGGCTCAAATCATTGGACTTTCGGATTTAACTATTCTGTCTGGGCTTTCAAGAGCGGCCCCTTCTACGTAAATGATACTTTAGGTGAGTTTTAATTTGACAAAGTACCAAAATTTTTTAATTATAAAAATGATTTATTTGATTAAAATTAAATTATGGACATTGATTTATGCAGTGTTCAAGTATGATCCGCCAAACGAGAACAACACACATCCTCACAGTGTATATTTATTGCCAGACAAGTGGACTTACATAAACTGTAATCTTACCAACGCTGTAAAGATTGCAAATGAATCACAAGGTGCTGGTGATGGGTTCAAGTTTGTTCTAAACAAATGGCAACCATACTACTTTGCTTGTGGTGCCAGCAATGGCTTCCATTGCAATGTTGGTAGAATGAAGTTCTTTGTCTTGCCATTTCTTCGTCGTTGGCCTTATTAAATAGTTAATGGAAAATTATTAAAAAGAAAAGTCCATGAAAGACTGCTGCATGATTGATTATCAGTTTTTGTTGCCAATAGAATTGTTGTAATTTGGTTAATTTGTATGAAGCATTTTGTCTTTAATGTTAGCTGATGCAGATCAGCTAGAATAAAGATATTATACTATTAATCTTTTTTTTTTTTGAAAATTTATTTTACTAAGGTGGTGGAATTGTTTCTGCAATCAATATAAAAGTGCCATGTCATATGTACTAATCTCCTTATACTATTATTAGTTTATATTAAAGTCAATTCTCAAAATAGGTGATGGGTGTAAACCCAATCTATAACAATGAGTCCTTAAAATAGGTTGGATCTGAATATAATGGACTTGGATTTTTTGGCCTGCAATCATAGAAAATTTGTTAGAGGACCAGGCTATGCCTTTCCGACGATCAAGTCAGTTTTAGGTTGTTTAAAGAATCCCTCAAGCTTGGTGCTTGAGAATTAAAGAGAAGAAGAAGAAGAAGTTGAATATACCTAAGTCTTAAGCATGGAGGGCCTTATACAGGGATCTCTGGTACGAATCAATCTTGGATAGGACGGCTGTGATGATTCCTTTATGAGCAAGGATACTGTTGGATCATATTAAGCTGTACTGGGGTTGATGTGGCAGGCGTTGATTGGTTCACCGCCTGGGATGTCCTCTTTCGTTAGTATTCTGACAATATCTTGATGTGGTTGTAGACAGAGGGGATAAGCCACAGGCAGACGCGAGCTATGTCAGGAGGCGTGCACACTTGTATTGTTGTACTATCTGATCAAGACGGTTTGTCATTTTCTTCAGGTCATGCTACCTATGACACACGGACCAGAGGTGGTCTGATATCCCTTATTTAGAGATGTTGTCCTAGCATACCTGATCCGAGGATCCCCTTGCTCCTTCGGAGCTCTCGTTACCCGACGGGCTAGGGCCTTACTCCTAAGTTAAGGCTTCCAGATGACCTAGGACTGGCTCCTTCTGATAACCCGCAAGGCTGAACCCCCATCAGTTGCCTCCTCATTCCCAAGGAGGTGATTCGGAGCATTCCTAAGAATGGTAAGTCCGCTAGATATGTCTATTGTTGCATGTAGGGTTATCTTCTTACAGGACTAAGTGTTCCCAATACTCCGCCAGGACTGTCTCCTCTGAGATCTTTTCAATCACTTCTCTGATATGTTATGTCTCATCAAGGAATGTTTCTCCAATTAACTATGTCACAACCGTTTCTGCTTCCCCAGACACGGTTACTCATAATAAATCATTGTAATTTATTTTTCTATTTAAAATCTGCTTTCCTGACTGGTCTAAGAGACGTGATGAGCCCCATAAGGACATTTGTCCCCTCATTAAGTTTTCCTTTAGCCTATAAATACCCCTTTTTTTCTGGCTTAACCTTCTTCATCTTACTTACTTTGCCATTACTCTGCTAAAATTTTCAAAGAACTCAATCTTCTTCACCTTTGTACTTTAAACTTTCAATATTTGCTTGAATAATGGCTTCCAAAAAACCATGAAATGTTACTAATCAACAAACTAAGAAAGGAAAGGCTACTTCCAAAAAGAGAAGCAGAGATGTGGAGGCCACAACCGCAGAGTTAATGGAGACTGAAGTGGAAAATTTTGGAAACCACCAAAAAAAGCAGGAAAACCCTCTTGCTAGGGACTCCTTTTCAAGGGATGAAGATTATAGGATTGTCATTTACAATTTATAATAGGATTTAGTCCCTGTTTCGACTAATGAATGGGTTTTTTTCAAAAGTAATCACACCAACACTCTCCACCAGCCTCGCTATGCTTTAGCCACATCCACTGTAGACAGTTGATTATACACTTCCGCAGCTGGCAAGGAGTTGCTTAAGGATAACGGGCATTATATAGTCTTCTTGGAACAGCTTAGGAATGGGCTGTTGTTCCCACCATTGCCCTTTTTTGTGGACTACTTCAAGAGGTTTAAATTGAACTCTCTAATGGTAACTCCCAACACCATCCAGGATATGCACTATTTTGAGGTGTTGTGCTATGCATTGGGATACCCAGACATTAGAGCTTCCATGTTTCAGATGTTCTTCTGGATCTAACCCGTAATAGATATTCCTAGAATGTATATGTCTGTCTGGTGCAATAAGAGATGGTTATTCATGGGAAAATCAGACAAGATGAAGTCCTGGAAAGAGGCTTTTACCTTCATTAATTTTGTCCCAGAGGGGAGCCATCCAAAGGCTGGATTAGGATTTAATGGGGCTCTTCAGCATCCTAAGTAGGGAGTGGAGTTAAATGCCCCTGATTGGCCCACCTACCTGAATGAAAGTGAAGAGCTAGTAGAGTATCACTTCCTTTGCTTAAGGACAATTTTGGAGAGGAGGCTCCAATATGACCAATCCAGGTTGCTGGTTAGCAGCTTCCTATTCTGATCAGACTAGTCTCCTACTCCAGTGGAGACATTACAAACCATGTCATATAAGCATTTCCTCAATTTTTTTAACTTATCAATTTTTAACTGTATCCCGATCCTCGCCTCCTCTGTGTCATAGTGTTAACCAAAGAGTCCACAGATTGGTGCAAAGATCTAGCAGAAAAGCTTCCTAGGAGCACACATTGTCCCCGCCTCTGAACGGATATTCCTGTTCCTATTTGGGACTTTAGTTCTGGGAGACTACGCCTCTAGACTTAAGAGAAAGTGATAAAGTCTCTCACTTATCATTCCACCTACAGGGCCATATATTATGCCCCATATAGTTTCGCGGAAGGAGCTGAAGGAAGTGATTTTGATTACTTCTTTAAGGAATGAGAAGGGATTCAAGCTTGGGAAGTTCCCACTCCTCCCATGCCAGTGACCATGGCAGAAACTACTACCAACGTGGAGTTCGTCTCAATGGCACATATTGCTAAGCCTGTACCTCCATCTGCTCAGTGTAAGAAACTATCCTTCAAGGCTACCCGAGCTAAGGTTCTCGTAGGTGTTAAACCTAGACCATCCTTTACTGGTTTAGACTGTACCACCTTTGATCTATCCTTTGGCTTTGAGAATCCCCGCAAGTATGACACCATAGACGAGCAAGTGGACCTTAGGTTTGAGCAGCTTATTAAGAGGTATGAGATTCTTCAACCTGGCTATACATCTGCCATAGGGTTCTTAGAATGGACTTCCCCTAATAAGGACCACTTCTGGCATTCTATAATTGTTCTAAGGGAAGGTGTAGTACTTTGCTTAGATAAGGAGGTTAGTGTTACCCAAGTAGCTAGTCTCATTCGAACTTATCAGGAAGACTCGATATGGAGGACCCCCAAGGCACAACATCTAAGCATCCTCTAGGTGAGACATCCACTTCTCCTACCTCTTTCATTTCTAGGATACCATCCGATAAGCCTATTGTCTCCCAGTCTTCCTTTACCCCTCTTGCTGGAGCCAAAAATTCCACCCAAGTACCTAACTCACCTCCCCTTGTTAATACTAGGAAACCCTTCCTTCAT
>CAOJBK014141347.1:0-10940 GCA_948294925.1 Codiaeum variegatum | reverse complement strand
TAACATCACTATTCAGCTTACTCATCTCATGAGTGCTCACATGTTGTCATGACATCACCTGTCTGTAGCATGAGATTCACTACCTCCATACCAATAAGTATCTCATACATATCATGGATGACAACAAAGGTGATGATCTTTCAGATTAATGGCGTCCCTACCAATAATCCTATGACCATGAATAACCTTTAAAGCATTTGTTAAAAGGGCAATCTGTCATTCATAGTCTCAAACTTTTTTAGAATAGATTCCATGCAAAATACTTAAGGGACATATATACGTTCAATACTAGGAATGTATCCACTTAAAGAACATATATACTAAAGCTAGTTTGGTTTTCATTTACATTCACATGCTAAGTGTAAGCTCTAGGGCATACACTGCTAACACTCACAACTGGCGACTCCACTGGGCACATTTGGAAAACTAAGAGAAACTAAGTGGATTATTTTCTAATAAAATAATCTTTTTTGCTTAAAACTATATGAAAGTAGGCTTTCATGCATCACTCCACATGATCCCTTATCTTAGGAAAACCCAGATAGAGAGTAACATTAATTGAGCTTCCCTCCTTGGGACTGCTTTGCCGATAGTGAAATCATCCAACTTTAAGGCATACCCTCTGATCCTTTTGGTTGGGATAACAAGGTTGCAGGTACCATTGGACCCACGCGAATCTCTTTGATTGAAATGTGGTTAGGAATACTACTCTTCTAGTCGTTAGGGAACTTTAAAACCACCAAGCCATCATGTAATGATTAGAGTTGACCTTAGATCCTATTTACCCTAACAACTTTGAATATGACCTTCATGAAACCTTTTTTATTATGCTTACATGCATGCATCACTACATCCAAAATACTAAAACTCTACTAAGTGAACCTATTCCAAAACAAAATCCAATCCCTCAAATACTCACCCTTTTTAATACCTATCTACCATTGGCTTATCTTTCTAAAATCCTTAGACCCCATTTTTTCCTATCCCAAAGGTCAGCATGTCCAACACTGGAGACAACACCACCATTAACATCACTGTTAATGCTATGATCTTTATACCACCTTCACTTACTCCACTGGCTCCTCCTACTGATACTATTGGAATGCTTGCTGAGATCATGCGAAGGTACGATGAAGCTTTGAAAACTCAATAAGAGATCATCTCAACTATGATGCAAGCCTAGGAAAAGACTATAATGGGAAAAGTCTAAACAATGATGACTCAATTCAAACTGAAACCTATTATCCCTGCTTTCATCTCATCAAATTCAAGTATGGAAGAACTAAAGAAGTCATTTTTCTGAATCCACAAATTGGCCATGGAAATAGCACCCCAGCTACCCCTATTATGGATCAATTCCTAAAAGGGGTTGAAGATCACCCACTCCCCAAAACTATGGTTGAAAAGTATGAGGGGATGGAGAACACCTTGAAGGCCTTAAAGAAGAAAGAGAATATTTTAGATGTGAAGGCTTTAAGTCCTTTCCTAAATACAAGGCTTCCCCTAGTTTTAGATGCCAAGCTTTGAAAATTTTGATGGCACCTCCTACCTTAGCACTCATCTAAGATTTTATGATGGGACAATTTGCCCTTTAGGAGTGGAAGACGATCTCCTTGCTCAACTTTTTCAGCAGTCGCTCACTGGTGTGGCTTTGAGTTGGTTCATTCAACTAGATAACTCTAAGAAACTAACTAGGGAGTCAATATGTACTGAATTTGTAAAACAATATTCACAAAAATAAGAAATTGATGTTAAGAAAAGTGATCTTGAAAAAACAAAACAGTTGCCAAAAAAACATTCTTTGCTTTTGTCACTAAATGGAGGAGGAAAGCCTCCCAAATGGTAAATAAACCATCAGAATCTAAATAGGTTGACATCATTGTCAAGAACTTGTTGCCTTTGTACCGAGATATAATGATAACATAATATCTCTCTGATTTCAAAGCACTTGTGAATGTTTTTGGCACTCACTTGGAAGATGGGGTTGAATCTGGCCTCATTAAGGATGAAACTCAAACCTCATCCTCATATTTTAAGAAAACCACCAATACACAAAAGGAAGGTGGGCTTAATGCGATATCAGCTCACAAACCTCTTCAGATACAACAAATGGAATTAACCAACCTAAGGGGATTAACACTGAGCTATCTCCTCAAGTACCCACTTCTCCTACAACTGTAAACTGACTTATGCCTCAAAATAGAGGGACTCCTGAACCTGAAGATGATCTCATACTTTATACTTAAGAAAATAAAAAAGACTCAAGCAAACATCTCCATATGGAATCTACTCATGTCTTCTTATCCTCACTGCCAAGCTATTTGCAAGGCACCAAGCAAATGTCAAACATCACCTGACATCACTTGTGAGGGCCTAGTAGCATCAATCACAAGCTCCACAAAAGGTACATCTATCTCTTTCTCTGACAATGAGATCCCACCTACGGGACCACATATCGGTGCGCTATACATCACTATTATCATTAGAGAAAGGATTGTTACCATGACTCTAATAGATAATGGATCTACCTTAATGTCTGTCCATTGATAGTTGTTAGTTTCTTCGGGATAACTATTATTGATTTCACCCTTTCTGATTAAATTATGTGGCATATGATAATTCAAAGAGGGAAGTCCTTGGGGTGGCAACACTAATCATCACCATGGGTTCTACTACTTTTAAAATTCCCTTCCAAGTTATTAATGTACTGTCATATTCAACTTGCTCATCAGAAGACCCTGGATACATCAAGCCAAGGTCGTGTCATCTACTCTGCTCCAAAGAGTTAAGTTCCCTCTAAAACATGGCATAGTCGCCATCAAAGCTAACACATCTGGTAAACCTGAAGTCCCAGACACAGTACCCATTCTTGAAATCCAGCCTGAGTTATCAGCATATCCTTTATCCGGCTTCTCATTTATGTAATTCATAGAAGCTATCGGTAATAAAAAAGAAACAATTGTCCTAGACTTTGACCCCTATTGCAATCCTATGGTGGGAAACATTCTGAAACATATGGCACACTTCTTTGGCATAGGCCTTGGTAAGAACCAGTAAGGTATGAAATCCTTTGATGAGTACCCCACATCCATTCCACTATTCAGCTTGGGATACAAATCTACTGATGATGAGATTAAAGAGGGAAAAGCCCAAGTAAGAGAAAGATCCTTGATTGCTAGTAAAGGGGGTGAATCTGACTATCCCCTAAGGCCATATTTCAGAACCCTTAATGGGTATTTTATCAAAGAAAGGGAAATGATTTCATTTTATGCTTTCCTTAAACCATGGATTTGCCTGGTGACCGGTATCAGAATACCTAGTTTTGAGATTTTTTCTGATGTGAAGCTGACCATTGAAGATCGCCATCCCTTATACTTTTTAGATAATGACTATGAAGAGAACATGAAAATAAGCCTCTTTAGTGAAATAGTTGTTCTCACTGATAAGGAGGAGAAATTTAACCTCTCTGCTCTGATCAAACCTGCCAAGTAAAACTTGAAGAATTGGTACTATGATGAGACCCCTTTTGAGGCTGCTAAGTCTAAGTCAGATACCAAGTTTGAGTTTGAAAGTGACACTAAGTTTTAGTCATCTTCTTCTTCCGAGTCAGATACTGATGTAACAGGCCCACCACGTACTATGAGATTGATGTAACCATGGAACTATCTCAAATTTCCATTAATAAGAGTTTTAAAGTTTCTTATTACAAGCTTGTCTCTTTATTTTCTTTTATGTTCCAACTGATGAATATGACCTCAATAAAAAGAAAATGAAATAAAATATGCAATTAAAAAGCCCATAAACATTGGGACTCATAACAAGCCTAAAAATACACACATTACATATGCATGTTCAAACAAATGGAACACTAAATCTACCATTAGAAGATTCAAAGACTTCTTCGCTTGGAAGCCCAATGACATGAGTAGGCTCGATCCAAGCATTGTCATCCACAAAATTCCAACATACTCAGATTGGAAGCTTGTCAAATAGAAGCTCAGGCACATGAAGCCATCATGGTCCATTCCAATCAAGGAAGAAGTAGCTAAGCAACTGTCTCACAAATTCATCGAGCTAATTAGTTATCCATCCTAGTTAGCAAACATTGCCTAGTACCAAAGAAGGATAGAAAAGTCAAAATGTGTGTAGACTAACCGACATTTAAACAAAGCATAGCCAAAGAATGATTTTCCACTACCCCATATAAACCTCCTAGTCAATGCACTCGTTGGTTTAGAGATGGTTTCCTTAACCGATCCGGTCATGGGGTATATTCAAATCCTGGTCCACCCTTTAGATAAGGAAAATATGGCTTTCATCACCAAATGGGGCACTTACTATTATAGAGTAATGCCATTTGGGCAAAAGAATTTCAGAGCCATCTATTAAAGAATGGCCATAATAATTTTCCATGACTTGATGCATAATGAAGTGGAGGTTTACGTAGATGACACAGTCATTAAAGGTGCTACCTTTGAACTGCATCTGTAAGCATTAGAGAAGTTATTCCTTAGACTTTAATAGCATAATATCAAGTTAAACCTCAATAAATGCATATTCAGAGCCTTATCAAGAGTGTTCCTAGGGTACATGGCAAGCAAAAAAAAAGTGTATCCAACCAAATCTAAAGCCATACTTGACATGCCACCTCTGAAAATTGAAATGGAGATAAGGGGCTTCCTATGCCATCTCCAATACATTATTCGGTTCATCAACCGATTAGTAGGCACTTATGAACTGATATTCAACCTTCTTAAGAAGAAATCCTTCAAATAATAGACTGGGGAGTGCTAGTAATCCTTTGAGCAAATCAAGGAATATCATATGAGATCACCAGTTTTACAACCTCCTAGGCATGGTCAACCTCTGCTGCTCTATCTAACCACTACTGAAGAAGCCATAGGGACAATACTAGCACAAAAGACCCCAGACTCACATAAAGAACATGCCATCTATTACTTAAGCAAAAGAATGCTAGCTTATGAAATTAAGTGCAAGTATATGGAAAAGCTCTTCCTAACTAAGGTATGGGTATGCAACAAACTGAGACACTATTTGGGACTATACATCCCACATTTGCTCACTGATTAGAGTCCACTCAAATAGCTCATAGAGAAGCTTATCTTAGAGAGAAAAATGGCTAGATGGATGGAAGTCTCGACAGCCTATGACCTCAAGTACATTCAGAGAAAAGCCATTAAGGGAAGTGTAATCGTCGATCAACTAACAGCTACCCCAACTGATGATCATTAGGAAGAACCTGAGTTTCTCGTAGAGGAAATTCTATTCTTATAGAATGAAACATAGAAATTGTATTTTGATAGAGCTATGAACTACAAAGGTTATAGTGCCGGATTGGTGTTCCTTATGCTTGCTAGCAAGATCTTGCCTTTTGCAATTAAGCTATAGTTTTAGCTAACCAACAACTAAGTTGAGTGCAAAGCATGTGTGTCTAGACTAGAAGCAGCCCCTCCATATTGGCATTAGAAACTTAGAAGTCTATAGATACTCAAACCTTATTGTTCCATAAGCCCTCGGGAAATTGAAAATTAGAGAGGAGCAGTTGGTTCCTTACCAGAAGTGCCTCGAAGAGTTGGCTAATATCTTTGATGTTTTATCTTTTCATTACTTTCCAAAAACTCATAATAGATTTTCCAATGCATTGGCAACCTTGCATCTATGATAGAAATACGTGATAGGTTCATTATCTATCATATTTCAATAAGCATCAAATGCCAATCGAGCTTTCAGGCTTATTTCATGAACATTGAAGAAGTTAAAGAAAAATTATGGTATTGGGATATCTATGTATACCTCACCAAAGGAGAATATCCAAAAAGTGCCTCCAAATCTAAAAGAAGAACTATTAGGAAATTGGCTAGTGGGTACATCCCTAGACGTGACATCCTTTAACAAAAAGACAATGAACAACATTCACCTTAGATGTGTGTCTAATAAAAAAGCCTATAAAATCATAGAGGAAAGCCATTGTAGAAAAGATGGCACTCATATAAATTTTTGGGCATTGTCACAAAAGATCATGAACTAAGGCTACTATTAGCTTACTATAAAAGGGGACTATGCCCGGTTTGCCCAAAGATGCCCCAAATGTTAAGAGTATTCAAAGCTCTAGAAGATGCCATCTTCACCTCTCAATCTAATTTCTACACCTTGACCCTTTATTGTGTAGGGTATGGATGTTATTGGCAAGATTTCACTAAAGTCATCTGTTGGCCATGAGTACATCTTGGTCGCCATCGACTACTTCAACAAATGTGTTGAGGCCACACCCTACCAAACTCTAGATTTAAAAAAGGTAGTTCAATTCATTAAGGCAAAAATCATTACCAGATATGGTACTCCGTATGAGATTACATCAGATAATGGTTCTCATTTACAAAAAGATGTGGTCGCCCTCCTTCAAAAGGAAAAGATCAAGCGGCACAAGTCTTCCCCGTACAAGCCTTAAACAAATGGCGCAGTTGAAGTAGCCAAGAAAGCATTAAAGAATATGCTTTAGAAGATGATTAGTAGTCGTAAAGGTTGTCATATACATCTATCAAGCACCCTCTTTAGGTGCTAGACAACTTACAAATCAGCTACTAGAGCCACATTATATTCTATAGTCTATGGAATGGAAGCAGTCCTCCCCATAGAGTTGGAAATCCAAACTGCCAGAGTTCTCTAAAAAGCATAGATTTCTAAACTAAACTAGCAATAGGCTTACTATGACCAACTCAACCTAATTTATGAAAAAGGGATGGAAGCTCTCCACCACACATAAAACTATCAAATCAGGTTTACAAAACACTTCAACAAACTAGTTCGAAGTCGCAACCTTCAGGAAGGTGACTTGGTCCTCAAAGAAATCAGACAAGTTATAAACAACCCTAGAGGGAAATTCAGACTTCTTTGGATTGGACCATACATCATAAAGAAGATCATGTAAGGTGGATGCATCATCCTGATGGACATTGATGGAAACGAGTTCAGTAATAATCTCGATCAGCTCAAGAAATACTGCATCTAGTGTTCTTATTGTATGAGCATGCATTTAGGCATCATCATTTCTGTAACAAGAACTATGTGGACCTGATTCTCTAAAATCATAAAGTTGTATTCTGAATTCAAAATTTCAAAATTAAATGTAAGGAGATAATTAGGCAACCTTCTTTGGGTACGATAAAAAGCATTCAATAAAATCAAATGTTTCTTTCACTTACATTTTGGCTCTTTAACACTGCATGCAAGAATTAAAAAGAACAAATAAACAAAATCTAAAAAAAGAATGAAACTCGCTAAGCTAAAATCCCAAAAGGACATGTTAGGAAAAATTAAAGGTATAACCTGCTAGACTAAAAACCCAAAAGGCGGTCTAGACAATAATAAAGGTAGCTTGCTAGGTTGAAAACCCAAAAAGTGCGGAATAGGCAAAAGTAAGAGCTTGAAACAAAACAGGAATCGAGGTTTTATTCATCTTTTGGATCATCCAAAATAAATATTTGAAATAGAAAGTTAAAAAGAAAAATACAAAATACAAAGTCTTATTCTAAAAAAATATAAATTTAGACTCAAACTCAACCCTTAATCTTAGTCAAAATAGCATAACATTTTGCCTTCTCCTTTGGCCAACATGTATCGATCCACCACTCAGTGTACTCAAACAGCTTTCCATAATCATCATTAGGGAAAAAAATTACCCTAAAAAAGTCTCTGATCCAACAAGGGAGAACAACTCAAGCTACTCGATAATTTACCATGGCCGCCTTAAAGAATGGGCCATTTGGGGGCATATCCTGATCATGTCCCATTTGATGACGAACTCTAGTAGCTTGATACCAAGACATGTACTTAAAACCAAGAAGCTACACATGCTTATACCCTTGACTCCTCAATATGAATTATTTGATTGTGTACCATTCAGGCTTCCAAAGAAAATTTGAAGGATTTAGTTCCAATAGCCAGCTGATCCAGTCCCTCTCAAAGTCAAAGAGAATGACAATCCTTTAAGATTGATACCAAGCAATGGAGTAGTATGATCTATCAGGTCAAGGAACAATCTTGATATGGTCCCTCAATAAGCAAAAATCAAAGATAAGCCTTAGAACAAGATAAATCATATAAGAATTAAAGAATGGTCTACATACTTATAGTAGAATTGGACTTATAGACATAGGTCCTCCTGAATTACAATGGTAGTCCAAGCTTAGTAACGTCTCAACCAAAATAATCCCAATAATGGACCTACCTTCACCTATCTGGGGTATCAAATCAGCCACCCTTGTATCTCCCCATCCAACTGGGCCCATAAAAATATAGCCTGCTATTAATCCAAAAGCATAGTCCTTTAATCTCTAGGCCATCGAGGTAGAGTCATCCTTTGATTCCCTCTAAAACACCTCGACCAAAGCAAGAAGGTAAACCAAATCATCCTTCACAATATCTTAAGCAACCTCTGTGCTCAAATCCAATAACCTCTTGAATGAATTGAAATAACCTACCAATTCAACTAGAACAACTAGGTCAACATCAGGGCTCGTACTAAGAAAAACTGAAAATTCCTCAAAGGTCAAACACATCTCATCCATACTTTCCCCAAAATGATACACGTGATCTATCGGATCCCAAAAGCATATACAGGTGTTCAAAAATTTCCAGTCTATCTTGACACCCCTAAGTGTCGAGAGAGAAGACATACCATATTTTTTGAGGTTGATTATGCTCACTTGGTCAGTTTCTTGCACCAATCATGCATCACGTTACTAAAACAAATTTTATTCCCCAGTGGTTTTCTTAGTTCAAAAACCAAAACTTGTACTCCTATTTATAATGGCATGCAAATCGAGGTGGAAAAACTAAGTTCGAAAGGCTGACATTTTGACCTAAAAGCATACGTTTAGGCCAAAACACATGCATTTTGGCTCAAACACATGTGTTTGCTCCAAAACACGTGTGTTTTGGGCTAAAAACATGTGTTTAGCTACCACATGTCATGTGTTGCCATTCCCATCGAAATGATTCATTCTGGCCCAATCTGATTTCATTTTCTCTAAGTTTTTAACGTAAAATATTTTTCAATCGAACTTTTCGAACAAAATAGTTTCAAAAAAATAATCAGAAAATCAAAAAGAAAATATAAAATTTTTTTGAACTTTCATGAAAATTAAAATCAATGTACAAAACTACAGATTGTTTTTGCAAAAGCCCACAACTAGGGCCTAAAAATAGTAAAAATATAAAATTATGCATCATCCTCAGTCCCCTCCTCGACCTCTTCTTCCTCAGGATCGGTCTGCACCGTACAACATTTTATAGCCCTGACTACATCAGGCTCCTCAGAATACTCATCTCTAAGAGAGTAGTACCGAAGCTGAATATCATCCTTTGGTATGTATTCACACATTGACAATGAATAAAACTTGGAAGCTACAAAGAACAGACAAATAAAAAAGGTTTAGAGCTCGTAACAAAAAAAATGCACAAACAACAAGGGATCTAAAGAAAACTCATCATGTCAAGAAGGTGAGTGAAGTCGATTGGAGGCTCTCTAAGCATATACTCATGATGAACTCAACTGGCACTCAAGGCATCACAATAGATGGCCCGATTGGTAATTTGGGGAAGCACATGCCAGGTCTAACTAGAACAAGATGACATATGTGATGTGGAGGTATTGATAGCCGAGGAAGTAGAGCTATGGTGACTCGTGTCTCACCGACTACTCCCATCGTGAAGCCTCAGCCTCAAGCCAGTCACAGTGCCCACTCTCCAAGCCCGATCCAGACTAGTAAAAAATGAGGGCATTCCAACCATCAAACGAGATGCCATAAAATCTAGATAGGAGGCATAAAAAGGTAGGAAGTTCTTCTAAGCTCTCCCAAGTCTCTAATAAGTCTAAAAGGCACTAGGAAGTTACTCCCTCATCTACACTAGTAGATCAGTGGGTACCACCTCTCCTCGGTAGACTGAGCCATCACGTGCTCTCCAAGGAAGAGCTCCATCAAATCTTATAATCCAAGCAGGATCCATCTACAGGTGAAGATGATACCAATCGAATGACGATCCTCACCATCTAGTAGAACCATATGAAAGGTGAAGGAAATGTTACGGAGTCACGCAATAGAAGCAAAAAGCGGAGACAAACAAATCGATTAAGATTCAATTTTTGGTTTTCAAAACTTTTTCAAAAAACTTAATTTTACTAAAACTCTTTTAACAAAATTAGGTTAGGAAATTATTCAAACACTTTGAAACATTGCCATAACCTAGTGTTTCAGTATAAAACATTTTATCAAAACTCTTTTAATAAAATCATTAGAAATTTTAAAACTCCTTCAAAATCAAGTTTTATGCTAAAACTCTTTTAACATAAATGGTTTAGTCATTTATCAAACTCTTTGATAAATGTCTAAACCAAGGTTTGGACCCCTAACTTCAATAAAGGATATTACCAATTTGTGTACAAAACACAAGTTGAACAAAGAAAGGTTTGAAATAAAATTACCTCTCTCCCTCCTTCATTAAGCTCCTCAAGTGCGAAGCCTCTAGCTAGAAACATACCTATTTTTTCCCAAAAGTTTATTCTCTTATTCCTTTAAGAAGCTTGAATCGTCTCTCTTTGGTTACCCAAATGTTTGATCCTTGTTCCTTTACTTGAGAACTTGAGAATTGAGGATTGGCTTTGGACTTGAAAACTTCTCCACACTCCTTTCTCAAAGGTTAATAGAAGAAGAACTTGTTCTTAAAGAACTCTTCTTCAAAACAAATTTTCTCTCTCTATTTAGTGTGAATTTCAAGCTTTCTCTCTCTAACTCATAGATAGTTTCTCTCTCTAACCCAAGGAAGAAGATGATGAATAGCTCCACCATATCTTCTATGTGTTAGGAAAAAGACAAAGACAACCCTACTCATACCCATGCTTAGCTTTTCATTAAATTAGG
>CAOJBK014140488.1:0-12870 GCA_948294925.1 Codiaeum variegatum | reverse complement strand
AGTTGCGACTCAGTGAATATAAACATTAATTAAATTCTAAAGGCATATCAAACAAATAAACTATACAAATCACCATAAAGTGTAAGGATCAAATGATGCATATGCTTATGCATTAATTCATTTGATTTTGTTGTGACATTGCAAGAAAAATATTGCTTCTGGGATCCAAGTAAAACAAGTGACATTTGATAGTACTGGCCAGTATAATCATGTGAATCAAGTAATATCATTTGATCATTTGCATTTTCCATGTGATTTGCAATTACTTATCAAGTAGGTCACAACTTCCTTTTAATCTCAAATGCAAGTGTTTAAGTGCAAAGTACTTGGAAAATGAATAATAAGTTCTCCCCATTTGCTAGTAATCAATTGTATTCACATCAAACACCAATTGGTAAAATATCCATAGTAACATGAATAATCAGTAAGTAATTCATGTCCAAATATACATGAAATAGGTTACTATTGAAGCCACAATTCAATATTCATAAGGTAAATCCACGTAAGTTACACCATTGCAAAATAAGATTTAATTAAGGCTTATAATCACCTCGTAGGAGATAAATGATTTAGGTACGATTTGTGCCCTCCTCTTGAGCTTTCCTAATACTTTTAAGTAATAAAACATGACATATATTTGATCAAAATTATGCCTTAGATCAATTCTTATTCTTAATATGCAACTAGATCTATGTTTGATGCAAGTGAGTTTAACATTGTGCATTTTTCCATATGTGGTAGTCTAACCTTCTAGTACTTAGGAGTGAAGAAATTTTGCTACACATATCCAAATGACCTGGTTCTATTTTATATAGAAACTAGACACACAAAGATACATCCCCGACAAAAACCAATTCAAAATATACAATGTGCAACAAAAGGTAAAGTTTCAAAGTCAAACCTGTTCTGACTTATTCCCTGCACATAGACAGTTTGGGAAGTTCATGTTCAGGTTAGGTTTTCTGAAGCTATATAAGTCCAATCACAACAATAGTTTATAGATGATTCAAAAACACAAAAAGGAACAATTTTCATTCAAATAATTTCTTTTAACTATTCCATTAATTTGGTCAAATAAAATACTCAAAATAGGGTTCCTGCAGAACTCTCAAACAGAACCAGTCATAATTTTTCAATTATAAATCATCATAAAAGCTAAATTTTGCAAAACCCTTTTACATAATTTTATTTAAGAAATAATCAAACAACTTTAATGTTTTAGGGTTTTCCATTTCCTACCATAATGTCCCAAAAATAAAGCCACAAAATTCTATTACAACCAAGAATTCAAGAACATTGATTTGCTTTCATAATTCAATCAATTCTCAAGCACTTAGACTTATCCAATAACCATACCATAACTTCCAAAAAGTTTTCACTAAGAGAGGATAAAGGTATTTTTATTTTATGTAAAAAGTTCAAAGTGAAATCCTAACCTTTGATGATGATAATGAAGATGAAGATGAAAATCCTAAAATTGGGTTTTTTTTTTCTTTCTTCTTCTTCTTCCTTCTCCTTTCTTGTTCTCTCTCTATTCTAACAAAGGTGCACGACTTAAGCACCTCAAATGGGGTAGATTTTAGTTTATTAAGGTCACATGTTCACATTACATGTGTTCTTTGGTGTGTTCTAATCTATTGGTTAAGGTGTCGCGTTTCGATTGGCTGAGAATAATTTTTTCTTTCACTCCTCTAAGTTTTACCTTTTAAGTAATAAATCCTAAATTTAATTTTTCATTTCATATAATTTCTTAGATGATTAATAAACCACCTATCATTTACATAAAACTATACATATATGCTTTGTTTAAAAATTTATTATTCGATTACCTACGTGATAATTTTCTTTGTACCAATAAAATAAATATGTGATTTTTATGCAATACTTTTTAATATATGATATCTAAAATATATGATAATATGAATATGCTCATGTATAAATGAAAATGTATGAGAGTATGAATTTTACATATCTTTTGCTTCTTGCATGGTGTAGGAGGTTGAAATCTTCCCAAAGGATATCATGGTGGACTTCATTCACACATTCATCTATTATATCCCTCGAATCCACTCTACTTGCAACTTCTATTGGTTAAGACTTCATCATTTTAAACACGTTGAATTCCATACTTTATTTATTAACCTCTAAGGTTATCTTGCCATTCTTCATATCAATGATGACACCAATGGTTACTAAGAAAGGTCTTCCAAACAAAATGGGAACCTCTATGTTTAGGACTATGAAATCAGCAGGCACCATAAACTTTCCTACCTTAGTTGGCACATTCTCTAGAATACCCAGGGGATAGGTGATTTTTTTTGTTCATGGCCAAACACATGTTGGTGAGCTTAAGTTCTCCCAAATCTAATTCTTGTATATGGAGTAAGGCACCAAGCTGACACTTGCTCCAGTATCACATAATGCCTTGTCAAAATACTTAACCCCAATCATACAAGGAACCGTAAAGCAACCAGGATCCTTTTGCTTACAAGGAGGCTTAGAGTAAAGAGCCTTTGACTCTTCGACTAAGGATGTTAAGCCATACTCCTCTATTTTCTCTTTGTGGCTAACCATGTCCTATAGAAATTTAGCCCATATTGGCATATCCCTAATTGCATCTAAGAATGGGATGATGATGGTAATATCCTTAAGATAGTTGAGTAATCTTCCAAATTTTTTATCCAAATTCCTCCTTATGAACCTTTGAGGAAATAGCATTTTCTCTAAGTCCATTCTTGGTTCATCTTTCCTAGATATTACTCCCTCTTTCTTACTCTTATTCCCCTCATCCATCATTACCTCTTCATCCTTATCATCTTCACTAACCTTGGGACCTTCTCCAACATTAGTTTTAACTTCTTTTCCACTTCTCAAAGCAATTGCTTAACAAGTCTCCTTTTGAACAAACTCTGGTTGGCTAGGAAGTTTACCCAAGGGTTTGAAATTTGAAGCAAAGGCTTGTTGGGCAATTTGAGTTTCAAGAATTTGGTTGTGAGTAGCAAGTTATTCTAATCTAGAGTTTAGGTTTTTGAACTGCTCCTCACATTGCTTGTTAATGGAGATTTGATTATTGACAAATTGCTCTATTAGGCTTTTTAAATTAGGCCAAGGTTAGTTAGGGAAATAGGGTTATTTTGTTGGAAATCCAAGTGGGTTATTTGGCTTGGTTAATGTTAGTCGGCTCCTCATCAAGCTTCCTTCCTACTTCTTTGATATTTTCAAGCCCTAAAGTTCTCGAGGGATATTGCTCATCATATTCATAAATGCATTCATCCGAGCAGACATGCTCCTAAAATAACCCTTAGAACTGTCCATTAAAGTTACTATATTTTGTAGCCAATATTTGGATCTACAGAGACAGGTCGTCATTTCCTTAGCCAAGATCATCTTCCTCTCCAAGTTTCTCTCTGGTTCCATTAAAGATGGCATCAACATGTTTGAATGGTAGTATACAGCATCTGTCATATGCACTTCTTGCCTAAATGGGTTAGGATCTACATTCACAATCTCTACATATGCTCCCTTAAAAAGAATTTAGTTCAAGCTTGATGGGAGGCACTGTGGATCCAATCTCTTTTAAACAGCAATTTGTAATTAATTTGTGCATTAACAACATTATACCTTGTTGGCCGAGTTTCTCTATCGACTTTTAGTTGTACTTAAATGAACCCTTTTGGCAAAGTTTCACCCCCTGCAAAGTCATACAAAGAAAGTTTGGCCCTTTCAAGATCATTACTTATGAGGCCCCATTTTTTCAATGTCTTTAAAGGTAGGATGTTTATCCCAACTCTATTATCCACTAGAATTCTATTTGTCGATATCCCATTTGCCTCTTCTTTCACATATAATGGCCGAATATAATTAGCCAAACGTTAATGATGGTGCTCAATGGTAATTGAGGAGGGTATAACTTCACCTTCTTTACTGAAATCTACCTCTAAAATTTCCCCATTCAGAGTGGTGGCTTGCCTTGGCTAGCTTGGAAGTCATCAGGTAAAAGAGTGACCTTTATATCATCATCCATAGGAATAGGCACCGTAGATTTACTGCCTTAACTACTGGACGAGAACTCTCCCCCTTCTCTAAGTGATTCTTAAGCCAAACTTCATGTTGCACCCCATTAATATTCACCAAGGCCTTCTCTTTTCCCTTAACTTTCCCATTGCTTCGGACCCACAACTTTTTGCTAAGTGCCAAAACCTTTTTTTTATCCCCCTTAGCTCGGTCATCAGCTTCTTTGAGGAGCTTATCATCTCTTTTAGCAAGCCGATCCTTCACCTTATCATGTTGCTTTCTATTTCTAGCTAGCCATTTTTCTCTTTCTTTGGCTTCCCTCTATTCACGAGCTTCCCAATATTGCTCTTTATTTAATCGAGCTTTTTTTTTCTTACCATCAACTCTTCTTTTTTCTGAGGGTCATGTTTTTCCTTTTGTTCCAATCTTATAGCCTATTGCTGTCTCTATAGCCTATGCTTCTGTGTCCAAGTTAACTCCCTTCCCTTATGCCTTGGATTGTTTTGTATCTTAGATAATACACTCGGCCTTGTTTTGGCCTCATGTTGCTCGCATTTTCTAGTTTTGATGGTGCAGGCTTAAAAGTCTTAGACACTATGTTACTAGATTCAGGTTGAGCATTGACGGTTTCTACATAACTCCTTGGTGGATCTTTGATATGTTAAGAATTTGTAAAATGAAGTCGTTAGTGAACATGATTCTTCTCTTGATTGTTAGGGGGTGTTTGCCTCTTCTTGGGCATGCTAACTTCTGAGACTTGTAATTTTATTTTGGGGACGCTCTCAAATTTTGATCTATAGTTTGGACATATTAGCCAAGCATCAGTTACATTGTCTGCTTGAAATGGTTTCTTTCCTTCTGACTTTTCTAATAAGTCAACCTTCTCTATCAGCCTTAAAGGAGAATTTGGCTTATGATATCTCGGGCCAAGTTAAGTCAGTATCACCATCTAGATATTTACCCCAATAGACTTTTTGTTTGGGAATGGGGCTATCTTAACAGCCTGATGTTTATTCTTCGATGCAAACTTTAGCCGACCATCTTTAATTGCCTTTTGAATCACATTCCTGAAACAAAGACAATTATTAGTATAATGACGGTACAGTTGTGCCATTTACATTACATCTTTGGTCAATCCTCTAGCGGTGGAATAACGTGTCCAGCACTTAGCTCAATTTGTCCATCCTTCAATAGTGCATAAAATATCTCTTCAACCTTGGCAATGTCAAAGGAATATTCTTTAGCAATTTTGTTTGTTTTGGCCTCTTTTTTAGGTAATGGAAGAGACTTTGTTAACATCTCACACTCATATGGCTTCCCTTCCTTCAGTTCAGTAATACATAGTTCCTCTACCTCTTTATCTGAGTCCAGATGTCCTAGGGAGTAGTAAGGGCAACTTGATCCTTAAAATAATATCCTTTGGATGATGCCTTCTTCTATTCTTTTTCTTTCAAAAGTCGCTCAAAGCTTGTGACTCGGTCAATAAGATCATAAAAATCACAAAACCTTATGCCTTGTAAGTGCTCCCAAAGGGTCATGTTCACACCACCAAAAGCCAACCCTACAAGTTCTTGCTCAGTCACTGCAGTTGAACACTAGGTCTTCAACCTTTGGAACTAAGAGATGTACTTTTCAAAAGATTCTGTAAGATACTAAGCAATTTTAGTAAGATTGGCCCGTGTGATTGACAGTTCAAAAAAATAAAATTCCTCTATGAAGGTCCTTGTCATTTCATCCCAATTTTGTATAGAATATGGCCTTAGCATGGTCTACCATTTGAAGGCAATCTTAGTTAAAGACAAACTGAACAATCTTAGCTTCAGGAAACCATTGCCTAACACCTCTCCACATTGCATTGTGAACTATGATATGTGCTCCCTGGTACTTAAATTGTCCTCTCATAAGAACAAAGTAAACTCTGAGGCCTTACATCCTCAGGGAAAGGGGTACATGTTGTCACCCCACTCGGGGTATGGAATTCCATGAAACTCCTTAAGTTGCCTGTTAATCTAGACTCTAAATTATTTCAACCTTCTAGAAAAATCATCATCATTCCATTGGTAACCTTGGTTAATAGGTTCTAGTGGTTGAGGCGGCGGGTTCTCATATGCATCATAATGTTAGGGATACAAGTCACCATAATTATCCTACTGGTTAGGTTCCTCGGGTACACCCTAGTCATGGTTGATAGCTTAAGCTCTCCTAGATATCTCATTCTATGGTTGGAACCTTATCTTATTCATCCTATTTGGAGTTCCCTGTTGCTATCTTGGAGTATAGCCCATGCTATATCTAGTGTTGATTGTATCCTTTCGGTCATGTATAATCCCAATTAAGTCATTAACCAAAGCATTGAAATCATTTTCCAAATCCCTGATCTCATCCTTAGCTGGCAGGTTTTCTTCAATAAAAGCTTCAGAATTCGACTAAGATGATTCATTAATCCAATGAATATGTCATGGTTAGCTTGTGTAATGGCGAATCCCAAGGCTGTGATATCGACCGAGTTCAAAAACCATAGGTTTAGGTGGCAAAAGATCTCTACAATAGTTTGGGTCACCCATAGTCTGAATAGGCTTAGTATGCATCCTTAGAGGAGTATGAGGGATCTTATCAAATAAAGTGTCACTCCTCTCGATCACATTACTTGGGTTCGTAGGATCCTCATATCCCCTGTTTCTAGTTTCCTCAGTCTTAGTCTCTTCTCCAGGAGAGATAAGTGCAAGGTCATCTCGATCATTCTTCTAGACATTTTTTGAGTTCTTAGAAGTGGCGATTTTATTAGTTCTGGTATTCATACTTTCTATTTCAGGAATGGTCCCATTGGGTATGCCAAAAAGATGTTTATGCCCTAATAGCTTGATCACAAAGTCTTTAAATTGTTCAATGGGTATCTGTCTCATAAATGACAATCGGTCGCAACACACGATCGAATGAATAATCTTTTTTATATTTTATATATCAATAACTAAAATCGGTATAATTTTTGAGTTTTTTACATATTTCTTTCTATAGACCTACTAAAAGGATAATGAAATATAATAATGAAGGATAGGATCCCTGTCGGGCTTCAATATATAGGTTGATGATCATTAACTCCGTCCTTGGGGGAATTTGGTGCTTGAAAAGTAATTGGCATCGTAGGGATATAGGTCGATGGCCATCACCTTCCTCGGACAGGGTTTGGTATATAAGTCGAAGACCATCAACCAAAGTTGGTGAGATGTAGGTAGATTTTCCGTCATTCGGTTCAGCTCTAAGCTGGAATTATTTTGAGAAGTAAGTTTGCTAAATTGTGTAGTGTGATGCCAGATGATCCTTGGGATCTGAGCTATTTCCTATTTATAGCTCCTGTTCATGAGTATTTTGATCCAGAAAGTGAGTAAAGCAGTAGAGGCAGTCTTATGGGTCACGCATACTTCTTCATTTAGGCCCATACATCTAACATCTTAATCTGAATAGTCCTTTTTTGGCAAATATGGGCAGGCTTAGCCCTTAAAAAGCCTGGTGTAAGCACAAGAAAAAATACTAAATATAAGGGGCCATTATAGTGTGGTGAAGGATTTTTTGGAAATAAAAAAATGTGTTTAATTACTTAAAAATCTAAGGTTCCTTTATATGATAATTTAGGGAAAGGGTAAGGTTGAAATTTCACTAACTTTGAGTATAAAACAGTAAGGCTCAAGGTAAAAGGTAGGACCAGCGTGCATCATGTGGCAGAATTTCATTAGCCGTCGTCAGAAAAAGGCATGTTGGCAGTAGCACATGTGACCACTAAGAGCCTTGGTAGCTGCCGCGAGCCCATGTGTTTGCTACCACCGACTTGGTTGTACTTGGTATCCTCCTCATATTTCATGCATGTTTTGTCCCCTAGTATGCATGCAAAAAGTCCTGACGATGTTTTCAACACCTTTTTAATCTTGGATTTCTATATGTTTAATGCAGTTGGACTCATTATTCCAAGTAGAATCTAATAATAACAATTTTGCTACATTTCTCAATAACTCTCGAGATAGGGTTCTAGAATCTATCCATTGATTTAAGTTGAAGTGGATCAATTTTTAACCCAAAATGACTCTCAAGCATTCCAATTAACCTTAGAATGCTTACAAAATGATCCATAAAGCTCTAAAATGATAATTTTTTTAGATAAAGCAGCTCTATGTAGACCAATACTGACTTCAATTGTGGTCCAAATGAGTTTAAATTGACTTGAAATGAATCCAACTAATTATAATATAACCAAGAATAGTGTTTAACACACATAAATGATTTGTTTACTGTTGAACGTCGGTCAACAATCGTAGTTGTGGTTCCAACTTTGACTTTTGCTCAAATTGATCCAAATTGGTTAGTAATAGACTAAAATGATCCTGGATAGTGTCGAAATAATTTTTTGGAGTCACAATGCAATCGGTTTAGCCTTTAACTCTTATATATGGTGATGGTTCGAGAAAGGTAATAACCTAAGGGTTCGTAGCTAGAGATAGACTAATAAAATGAAACTTAACGAGTCAAATAGGATAATTTAATAAATGAGGGTCAAGCACATAACCAGTGGACTGTGTTTAATATCTGGAGAGTGATAAACTTGTTGGAGTCATCCAAATCTTTAAAGCCTGCAACCAGTTTAGCAGCTTGATCATCCTTGCTTTGTGAGGATTTAGCCATTCTAAGACAAGTAATGAAAAGAAAGGTTAAAATTAGAAAGAAATGCCAATAATTCGAAGAGCGGTAGAGAACATAAAAGAATGACCGAATTACATAAGAAAAAGCATACTTAACTAAACTTAAAAGATTGAATAATTGAAGATTCAAACAGTTTAAGGTTACTTTTGAGTAATATTTTTCTCCTTTTGACTTCTTTTAATCTTAGAAAATCACAAGAAATTGTTTACATTGAGAATACCGTAGTAGATAAATTTCAATCATCGCCCTCACACCACCTGCGTATCAACCCGGATAAGCAGCAGTGTATTAGATCTTCTTTTATTTAATTAATTTTTATTAAATTGAAATTATTTAAAATTAATTTTTATTGATTAAAATTAATTTTTATTAAACTTATTTTTATTAATTATAATTAATTTTAAATTATTTTAAATTTTAATTTTACTGATTAAAATTAATTTTTATTTATTAAAATGAATTTTTACTATTTATATTTTTTTTATAGATATAAAGGTGAAGAGAACAACGCCCTTAATTCACTTTATTATTCTCTATTAAAAACGTTAAATAAAAATTATGCTAATTTATTTGGCAAAAAAGAAAACAATGCTAATTTGCAACCACGTGGTCCTATCTAATTTTTCATTAGATACTACAAAACTACCGACTGATGTGGATACCCAATCATCATTTTGAATTTTTTTTAAAGCCATCAACCTCACCACCACTGCCTGTACACTACTTTGGCAATGATTGAAATACATATTTACTCTCCACAATCTGGAAAGTACTTCCCTTTCAGATTAACCCAACATTATCCCAATGCTAAGAATAAAAGGCAATATAATGCCTATGAACATTAGCATACCATGTCACGATCAGCAGAAAATTCTGTCACCAGCACACTCCACAACAATAATGACACCCATGATATAATATGGCCATAAAAATGAAACGGAGGAAAGTGAAAGGGAGATAGAAGAGGAAAGAAAAGCAAATTCAGTTCTACGAGAAGATATTAATGCCTTCAAATTCGAGTCTGTTCTACATAATACAAAACACTCCATCAGCTCACCATTTGTATACTCACAAATCTCCCATCACTATCAAAATTGTCAATACAACCTTGAAGTAAAGCCTAATTCAATACAAGGGCAGTCTTGGAATCCAAACTGCTTTAAACAACATATATAAGCAAACCTCCGAACTCAATCAGCTCCTTTGTGATACTGTCATTAAACCTCCCCAAACATTAAGATACACACACTTCATATAGAAACAAGTTAGAACTGGCACCCAAGAGTGCCAGTGCCCCGATGGCAGTCAGAGGCAATGGCTGAAACAGCAACATCTGTGGAGTACGAAACAGAAACATCTGTGTGGAGTAAGAACCAGTAACATCTGTGGAGTAAGAACCGCAGATTAATGGCAGGACAAACACTCGAGCTCCAAAGGCCCAATAAAATGGGACCCATTACCCCCTGGTTTTGGCCCTCTTCATACCAAGACTGTTGTGGAAAGGCGAGACAGAACCAGACATGGGAGAACCCTCTTCACGAAGTGTACCATTTAACATTGCTAACTCTCTTAGCTGCTGCTTTTTATAAAAATCCTGAGACTCATCCTACAAAAAAAAAAATGAAAAATGAATCAAGGAAAAGATTGATGAAAGCTAGATCAACAAACAAAAGGATGATGATGCTTACCATAGGCCTCAACAAGTCTTCAAGTACCTCCCTTGCTTGCATTAGGCGAGCAACGACTGTTTCAACTGGCAACTCTGCCTCAACTATGATATGCAGAGGTTCATTTAGATGCTCATACCCTGGTTTTCCTCTCATCATTTCTTCCTTTATAAACAAAATTGTATATTAACATAACAAGGCAAAATTAACAGCAATATCCACACTAGAGGAAAGCTAAAAGAAAAGCATATAGCTAGGTGGCGATTGTTGCAAAACCATTCTGAAGCAGCATTTTAAGTATGAGAAAAAATTTGTATAATGTAATAAGAATAATCATAAAGGTGCATAGTCATTCCAAACTTCACATTTTCTCTATACATAGTCCTCTCCATGAATCAATTTTAAGATTTCACTTGCCAGATCTGGTTCACCTCACAATGGCTCTGCACAAGACTCCTATAGTTTTGGGATGTAGTATGGAAACGGGAAAGGGTAACATGGATACAGAAAGGGGAAACAGCAATTTCAAAATATATAGGAAACGAAATGTGTAAATATATAGGGTATATATTTTTACGCTTTTTACATATATATATATTGTTAAAGGAAATATTACTTTTAATTATAAAACCATATCAAAATTAATTACAAAGATAATTCTTCTAATCAACATTAATCGTATACTACATGTTTACATCACCAAATGAAAACATAATAGCAACTCAAGTATTCAAGAACCAAATATTCAATAAGTGATAATAATCAAGTATAAGAAATAAAAACAAATGGACAGAGAAAGAATTTGTGTTTAAATAATAAAGGGGAAGAAATGCATTTCCGAATGGGAAATAGGTTTCCTAATTTTCTTAAATTACAGAAACAGCCTAGAAACATTTCCCAAGAGTTTTCAAGTTCCCGAAATGGGAAAAGCTAAGTGAATGAAGTTTTCGTGCTTCACAAATGCCAACTCTTCTAAATTATAAATCAATTTCTGAGTTCCCCATCTCAAAAGTTCAATTTCCAATCAGTTTTGATAACACCAGTTCTATTCAATATGATATGTTTAAAACAATTAGTTGCTATGCCCTCACCAGTTCTATTCAGTATGAATAAAATATGAATGCACATGTAGATCATCACCAAAGAAATCTTTAAAAAAAGGGTATATCATTATTACCCTTGTTGGATCCTTAATGCTACCACGCCCTCTGATCAGTACACGGCAACCAGTAGTTGCTTCCATTCGCTTAAGAGAGTTTCCCCTAGGACCAAGGAGGCGCCCGACAAAATTGTACTGAAAGAAGATTTATGTCAATATAACATAAGAAAGGAAACTAAAGGAAGAAATGGTAAGGAAAAAAATGATCCATACATTAGGATATTTGTCAACAGGAATATCCACTCTGATAGTTCTTTTAACAATAAGACCTGATGAGCTGCTTTGAGAACTCAACCAGTTCTGTGCTGATGAGGTCTGTAGTAAACCTGACATCTGCAAGATATAATTCTAAATGTTGTGAAATCATAATGATAAAATAATGCAAATGTCCCGGATTCTATGATGAGAAAAAAGATGAGAAGTTTCAGAGTCTAAAAAACATGTAGAGCTTCGATGCTTCAAGAGATTTTGCACAAGGCATTATGGTATGAGGGCAGAAACTGCAAATAAAAAATGGTACCTCAAGTGGATATTGACATGCAACAATAAAATGTTCAAAGCAGGAGTAACCACGCAATGTAATAGAAGGTTCTAAACCAAGACAAAGTGTGATGGGATCAAAATCCTAAATGATAAATAAATTTGACAACCATTAGTAAGCCAAACAGTCTTGTCATCTTTCACAATGTACAAGGCATTTGCCTTGCCACCATAGCAACATGTGGATCAAATACAACATTTACTAACTGAACAGTCAGCATTCTGCAAAAATAATAGGACTGTAGCTGTCTTAGCACCCTAAAATAAAGCAACTCTAGCCTAATGCTCTCCATGTCAGGCATCCTGAGTAGAAGATGCAAAGCCCTAGAAAGGATTTCATCTAGCAGGTCCCAGTATCATATTTTGAGATTCCTTGAAACTTTAAAAATGCGGGGGACTGGAGAAGTAGTTAACAAACAGAGAACACATGCTTAGTAAAGATTTCATTGGTCAATGATGTTAGCCTCAGACTCACAACTACCTGCCATGAAAAACTGAAATTTGAAGTACAAACTCAAACAAAGTTAGCATAAAATGTAAGAACATCTAGTAAGGAATGCTTCAAGAAAACAGTATAATTAGATGGAAAAAGAAGGTTATGTTAATGGTTAGTATCCATACTTCTGATTGAAACCGTGATGCCCATCCATTTGCATTGGCTCCTCCATTTGAAAAGATTCCTCCAGAAGCCAAAGGGCTAGCATGTTCAAGCCCACTTTGACCTAAAACTGATGCATTCTCCAACAGTGTAGATACATGTATTATTTCTGCTCCAAAAATGTCAATTTTCAAGAACAAGAT
>CAOJBK014140190.1:0-10715 GCA_948294925.1 Codiaeum variegatum | reverse complement strand
ATAAGGTTCATTGGAAAGAGTTTCTAGTTGGAACCGGTTTATCGATAACTTATACTGGATAGAAGTCATATGATCTAGCACATAGGGTTTGACTTTTTCCATGACCCTAGCGAAGATCAGAAATCCATAATGAAGGGGTTTGAGTGCATGGTAATTATGATCATCAGGTCCATGAAATGTCAATGATTTATCACCGACATTCATTTCTAATTATGTAGTCGTGATATGTTATGATAGACGTCACTTACGATTTATGGGACTAAGTATGAACTGTGGATTACATATTCAGTATGAAGAAAAGAGTTTTCTTTATCCCATTGCTAATTAGAACATGAACCTACCAAGTCACACACCATAAAGTGTATCCTTTGGCTTGGTATTTAACCATGTTGAGAATTGATTAAAGAGTTTAATTAATTATTAACTTATATTGGGTTAGACTTGTAATTAAATTTACAAAGATCCTAGCATATCTCGAAGTCTAATTTATTATCGGATTTATTCAATTATGTTATAGTTTATATTGGATAAAATTGGTCTGACTAAATTAATATGGGCTATGGTTGATAATAATTAATCTACATGAGATGTGATTAATTATAGGCAAAGATGATTCCTACTAATTATTTGTCTAGTCACTTTGATTAATTCATTATTAATCAAGTAAAGTAAGTCAAAGGATGATGGAGTGAGAAGCCATCATCTTTGACTTACTCTTTCTTAATTAATTTAAGGAAGTTTGGTGGTAAGTGGTGTTGGTCAAATTAGTAGGCTTTATCATTTATCTTTGGCCAGCCAACACTTAAAGACTTGAATACATTATTTGGCTTTTCTTCGTTATTCATCTTATTTTTCAAGAAGTTAGAGAGAGAAACTCTCGAGACCTAGTGAGAGAAAATTCAAATTTTCAAGTATGTTCTCAACCAAAGTCTAAACACAATCCCTAAGGTCTCAAATTCTCAAGCAAGAAGCAATAACCAACAAAATGGGAAACCAAGAAAGGGTTCAAGTTTCTTTAAGGAGGAAAGAAGACACAAGCCAAGGGATAGCTTCAGTGTGAGTCAAACTAGAGGCTTCACACTTGGGGAGCTAAACGAAGGAGGGAGTTGAGGTATATCATACGTTGTAATCCTTCTTTATTTCTATTGTGTTTTGCACAATAATTGGAAAGATCTTTGATGTTGAATATCGGTCCATCTTAGGGTTTAGTAATTTGTTAAAGAGTTTAATAAATATGTAAATTCAACTATGTCAAAAGTGTTTTGGCATGGTATGTGTTTCATAAAATTTATGGAAACCAAAAACTGAGTTACATCAGATTTTTGCAAAAAAAAAATGCTAGAAAATAGAATTGCTGGAAAATTCTGTAAAACTTTTCTACTTCTGCTGTGCGACTCTGTATTCGTCCTTCAGTGGCATAGGATGTGGAGGTGCACTCTGATGGCTAGGGTCATAAATAAAAGAAGGAGGTGGTGGTGGCTTTTGTTGGGCATAGTTATGAGTCAATAACTGCACCTTTTCGATATCCATAAAAATAGATTCTCCATTAATAGTGAAACTCTCGACTTGCCCCAACTATCCTAATTTCCAAGCTAAATATGTCACATAGGCCCCTTCAGCAATGAAATTACCGTTCTTTTTATTCTTTGATTGCTTCTTAAAGAACTTGAGGAGAAAGTAGGTCACATTCAGTCTCCTCCCCTCTCTCAATTTATTAGCAAGAACTTGTAAAACCATAATAAAACACACATACCCTTGTGTTATCTCATGACAAATGAATTAAAAACATAAAATCAAAATAAAAACAAACTAGAAAACAATTTAAATCGTGGGTTGCCTCCCACCCAATGTTTCTTTAATGTTGTCTTAGCTAGATGTTGCAGAAGAACTTAAGGATCTTGAAGCAAAATGCTCTCAATTAATTGATTTCTTTCAAACCATTAAAACATTGCTTAACCCTATGCCTATTAAGTTTAAACTTTTCATTTGTCCTAAGGTTAAGTAATTCGACCACTCCAGAATGAGACACATGAATTACCTCAAAAGGACCACTCCAACGTGACTTAAGTTTTATAGGAAATAATCTAACACTGGAGTTAAAGAGTAAGACTTTCATACCTGGTTCGAAATATTTTCAAACAAGCTTTCGATCATGAAGAACCTTACTCCTCTCATTGTAAATCCTTGAGCTTTCATATGCCTTGTTCTGAAGCTCATCCAACTCTGATAGTTGCTACATCCTATTCCCTTTGGCTTTATCCATGTCAAAATTAATTGCCTTGATTACCTAATAAGCCTTATGTTCCAATTCAATTAGTAAATGGCACATTTTTCCAAGTACCATCCTAAAAGGATTCATACCAATGAGGTTCTTGAACACTGTCCTATACATCTATAGAGCTTCATTCAAGTGATGTGCCCAATCCTTTCTCGAAGAGTTAATCGTTTTCTCCAAGATTCCTTTTAGTTGTTTGTTCGAGGTCTCAACTTGTCCCGAAGTCTGAGGGTGATAGTAAGTAGCCACTTTATGCTTAACACCATGTTTTTGCATCAATTTTTCAAAAAATTAATTTCAAAAGTGACTCCCCCATTCACTAAAGATCACCCGTGGTATGCTATACTTGCTAAAAAAAATCTTTCACAAAACTCATCACAACGTTAGCATCGTTAGTACTTGTAGGAGTTGCTTCCACCCATTTAGAAACATAGTCAACACCAACCAAAATATACTAAAATCCATAAGAGATGGGAAACGGTCCCATGAAATTAATTCCCCAAACATTAAAGATTTCAATAACAACAAAATTGGTTAAGGGCATCTCATTCCTCTTACCTATATTACCTACCCTTTGACATCTATCACATTGCTTACAATAAGCATGTACATCTTTAAACTAGGTAGGCCAATACAAACCACTTTGGAGGACTTTCTCAGCCATTTTGTTGCCCCCAAAGTGTCCATAATTAAGATCATGACAAAATTGTAAAATACTTACCTGCTTCTCCTTTGGAACATATCGACGAATGATTTCATCCTTACAAATCCTAAACAAGTAGGGATCATCCCAAAAATAAAATTTTCCATTATGAGAAATTTGTTTCTTTTCTTTAAATGACATATCATCTCTCATAATACCACATGGAAGATAATTAGTAATATCAGCAAACTATGGGGTTTGTGATACCGTAAACAATTGGTTAACGAGAAATGCCTCTAATTCATTGGTAATGTTACTCAAAGTAAGTTCATTATAAGATGAGAAGGGTAACCTAGATAAATGTTAGCAACTACGGTTTCATTACCCTTCTTATTACGAATTTTATAATCAAACTCTTGAATGAGTAACACCCACCGAATTAAATGAGTTTTCACATGTTATTTAGTTAGAAGATACTTTAGAGCAGAATGATCAATATGCATAATGACCTTAAAGCCAATTAAATATGCTTTAAACTTATCTAATGCAAAAACAACAAACATTTCTTTCTCAGTGGTAGCATAATTCAATTGTGGGTTGGTACAGGTTAAACTTGCATAATATATGACTCTTAAAGACTTATTAACCCTTTGGCCCAAAACAATCCCCAATGCATAGTTTGATGCATCAGACATTAGTTCGAAAGGTAAAGACCAATTGGAGGCAATAATTATAGGAGCAGTGGTTAACTTTTCCTTTAGGGTATGAAAGGCCTCCATGCAATTTTCATCAAACTTAAAAGGGAAATCTTTCCTTAATAGCCTAAACAATTGTTGGCTTATTTTGGAGAAATCCTTAATGAATCTCTTATAAAAATTGGCATTGCCTAAAAAACTCCTTACCCTTTTTACAGACGTGGGAGGGGGTAAGTTAGCAATTAAATCATTTTTGGCCTTATCGACCTCCATACCCTTACTAGACATAATATGACCCAATACAATTCAATGATCAATCGTAAAATGACTCTTCTCCCAACTTAGAGTAAGATTGCACTCAATGCATCGTTCTAAGATGAAAACTAATTTATTGAGGAAATCATCAAAAGAATTACCAAAAATAGAAAAGTCATCCATAATTACCTTAATGTAGTCATCTATCATGTCAAAAAAGACTAACATCATGCATCTTTGAAAGGTCACTAGAGCGCTGCATAGGCCAAATGGCATCCGCCTGAAAGCAAATGTCCCAAAAGGACATGTGAAAGTCATCTTGGCTTGATCCTTTAGTGTAATGGACACTTGATAATAACCTGAAAGTCCATCAAGAATATAATAATGTGAATGACCAACTAGCTTATCTAACATTTGGTTGATGAATGACAAAGGAAAGTGATCTTTTTTGGTGGCATTATTTAATTTCCTATAGTTTATACACATACGCCACCCTGTTACCATCCTTGTGGGAACTAACTCATCCTTTTTATTCTTAACAACTGTGATTCCCATTTTTTTGGGAACCATGTGATGGGACTAACCCACTCACTATCAACAATGGGGTAGCTAACCCCCTTATTGAGTAATTTCAGAACTTCCTTTTTCACCACCTCACTTATGGTTGGGTTTAACCTACGTTGCATAAACATTTTACGCTTAGTCTCTTCCTCTAAAATTATTCTATGCATGCAAGTAGGAGGACTAATACATCTAATGTCACCCAATCCCCAACCAATGTCCTATTTTAGTCTCTTAAGTTCAGAAACTACTCTTTTTTCTTCTTCCTCACTCAATGTAGATGATATAATAACAGGAAAAAGACCCTTTCTAACAAAGAAAAACATATTTAGATGCTTCGAGAGCACTTTAAGCTCCAAATTTTGAGAAGGTTCCTTCTCTATATTTTGGTTCAAAGGGAACTCTAAAGTTTCAACCTTACTCTCCTCAACTAATTCAACTGCATTTAATTCTTCTAATAGCTTACAATTTCAGGAACTAGAATATCAGTTCCATCCTCAAGTGTAAGTACATATTCAAAATTATCATTAGAAACATCTTGGTAAAAAATATCATGCATAGAAGAATTAACACAATCAATAAAGTAACATTTATTAATAGGTGAGTTCTCAGCATGTATAGTGCTATAATGTGTGAGATTGTTAAACATGGAAAATACTACAATTTGACCTAAAACAGACATTTTTAAATTTTCATATTTAACATCTATGATAGTGTTTGTGGTTTCAATAAATGGTCTACCTAATAAGATATGTAATTCAGACCTATTTGTCAACGCATCCCCCATTTCAAGCACTATAAAATCAATAAGTACAATCAAACCCCTAACTTGTACTAGAACATCCATAATGATTCCTTTAAGGAATCTCAATGACCTATTAGCTAATTGCAAGCACATTTTAGTGGTTTTTAACTCACCTAAATTCAGTTGGAGAAAAAAGGCATAAGGCATCAAATTTATGCTAGCACCTAGATCAAGCATGCCTTTAGCCTATTCTCCATTACCCATTTTAATATCAATCACAAAACTACTAGGATCTTTAGCTTTTGGAGATAGCTTATGTTAAAGAATGAAACTTCCCCTTCAACACATTAATCTTTTCATATAACTAAAGCTTATGCTTTTCAGAATTTAGTTTGAAAAATTTTGCATGAGCTGCAATTTTCTAAATTACATCAAGTAAGGGAAGATTAATACTTACCTTAGAGAGCATTTTGAAAATCTCTTTGAATTATTAGTCATTTTTACCTCCATTGAGTATTTTAGGAAACGAAATAGGAAATCAATATGGATTAGTCGCTTTATGAAGTTTTGAAGGAGTTGGTGTCTCCTCCACCTTCTCTTTCTCCTCAAACACCTCATCATTTGCATCAAAAGGGTTAGAATCGACAACACTTCTAAGGATTGTGATGGCCTTAGCTTGCTTCGGTCGAATTGGAAGCCTTCCTTGCTACTTAGTGTGCAGTTGAGTTACAATTTAATCCACTTGGGTCTCCACTAAGGAATTGAACCTCTGACTGCCAGCCTCTTGAGTTTGGGTACTTACTTGGATGAACTTATTTAAATTTTCCTCCAAACTTAACATTTTTTTTGTTATTATTAGGAACCAGAAGTGTCCCCTTGATAAGGTCTCCTTTGTAACACTCGAGGCACTTAAGCATTGTTATTCCTCCACCCAAAGTTAGGCTGGTTCCTCCAACTAGGGTTGTAAGTGTTAGAGTAGGAATTGTTTTGAACCCTTGGAAGGAATCCATCTATGACTTGAGCTTCCTCTAGCTCACTTGAAATAGGATCAAAACCAAAAGGATAAACATTCACACCATGTCCATAGATACCACGTACCCCACATACCTCTTGAGTATGAAATAATGTGCTTCCTTGTCTCTTTAGAAGTTCCACTTAACGAGTTAGCTTAGGTATTTGCATTACTATATCCTTGCTCTGTGACACTTCAAAAGCAACAACCCAGCTTCCCCTCACACTCTTTTTCTTGGAATTAGTTCCAAGCATCTCAAATAATTGAATGGCTTCACGAGGGGTAACCCTACTCATAGAACCTGTAGTGGCATTATCCACTATCCCTTGTTTTGGTACTTCGGCCCATCATAAAAGAATTGGTTTGTAAAAGATAATGATTATGTGGACATTGTATCTGTAACATCATAAAATGTTCTTAAGCCTCATAAAAAGGCTTTTCTTCCATCTAAGAGAACTTTGCAATCTCGGTACACAATTCAATAATTTTCTGATGGAGTAAAATTTTTGCATGAACTTTATGTACACTTCCTCCCATGTAGTAAGTGAATCTAGAGGCAAGTTCATTAGCCATGTCTTTGCAGCATCCTTCAAGGCTTAAGTGGAACACTTCATCCTTAGTTGATCCTCAGTCAGAACTTGAAGAGGAATGGTCTAAATGATTGAATAAAAATCCCGAATAAAGTTCAAGGGGTCCTCGTTTGCCACTCCATAGAATGATGACAACATATTATAGTGAGTAGACTTGAGCTCATAGTTCCACGATGCTCTGTCCTAATGGATGTAAGAAGCAGTCGTACCAATGACTGATTTAGTAAACTCTTTCATTAACCTCCTTTCATCCCCCATGATTCTCAAAGGATTAACTACCACTCAGTCCCTATTTCCTATGTATTGAGGATCCATAATTACCTCTTTCCTATTGTCCATAGGAGGATTCTAAATGACTTATGGGTCCTTCGTGTTGTCTCCACCTTTGTTCTCTGCTCCGATTCCATGCACATTATCAATAAAACAATGAATTTCTCCTTCAAGAGATCTTCTTCCATTCATAAAATTGGGAATAATAAAAAGTAAATAAAAAAAACAAACTAAAACACCTAGCTAGAATTCCTCGGCAACGGCATCATAAACTTGTTAACCTCTAAATATACTGTCGAATAGCGACTGTAAGTATACATGCTATTATAGTATAGGTTAAGACCCAAGGTCGTATCTCTCAAGGAATTTACGTCGGCTTATTAATTTATTTCACAAGTTTGCAGTAAAAAGTAAGAAGGATTTTTTTTTTTTTGGAAAATAAAGTAAAAAATTTAAACTAAAGCAAGGAAATAAAAGTGTTTATAAATGCAATAATATGAATGAGTCTAGGGCTTACAATCCATAGTCCATCATCTATGAATTTAAGCAATTGAGTCAATGAGTTATGCTAAACTATCCAATTTTAATGCAATCATTCAATTAGAACTTATTCTACTAGCAATCACATTCATAGAAGTAATCTAAAGAAAACATGCATCAATCAATGAATTTAAGATTAAAACTTATATTCTTATTTCATTTTAGATTTTCAATTGAATAGTTCCAAGTTTGAATTTCCACTCTCGCTCAATCATCCAAACCCTAAGTTAAACTAATTGGTGACCAGACAATCGTTTATAATCATTAATTCAATTTAATCTAGCAAAAGTTTAACAAAATCAAAGAATCCAATTACTAACATTCATATCAAGACTACTTCATACTCAATCTCTAAACAATAAAAAATTTAGCTCATGATTGGCTTATAATTCAATAAATTAACAATGAATTCAATGGAAATCATGCTTAATCTTTTAACACAATAATTACCAAAAAAAAAAAATTCAAACAAAAGAGTTAAGATTATAAACCTCAAGAAAGTTGCAGAAAATTTCAATCTCTTTGGAGAAATTAAGTTAAATCCTTGATTACAAGCCAAATAAAGATGAAATCTAATTTAAAACAATGAAAGCTATATGAAATCTATGAATAAAATTATTCTAAACCTCCTAAAACAGAGTTTCTCTCACTATATTTTCTATTTATTACAAAATAGGATGAATTAAACTCCTCAAAAAGTTGAATTTATAACTGTTAAAACACGTTCGCACAACCTAATCAAAGGCGCATGACCTCATACAAGTGTCTTTCTCATGTGATTAATGCATTTCAGCTCAATGAACCGTACATCCTGAAATGATCAGTATAGCTAATTAAGAAAATTCGTATGGCCCGTGTGGTTTCATACGAATTGGCACACCCATGTTGATAATTGGCAAGACCCGTGCAATGATGACATTCCTGGGAACCTCCAAAAATTGTGTACTTTAATCCCACTTGCTCAGGAACTTTGTTTTTCGATCCAATAACTCTATTTCTGCATTAATTCCCTATTTTCTCTAAGCAACACTTGACAAATACATTAAATACAATTTTGGGTAAAAACATACTCAAATATTTAGAACAATATATAAAATTATGCCTAGAACAATGTGGGCAGTAGGGAATGTCAACACTGTTAATTTTGGCTTGATGCCTGGTCTCTACCGGGAAAAATATTGTATCAATTGGCTATTATACCTATTCCTTATGATATGCTGCATTTGAAAGTGGGAGACATGGTGGATGAGAATGGGTGGTGGCGATGGGATTACTTTGCTTCCTTTGTCCCATTAAAATTATGTTGAAAATTGTAAGTTTTAAGTTTCTTTTTGATGATACGGGAGAGGATACTATTTATTGGCCAATTTACAAATTTGAAAGTTTGAAACAAGGGAAGATTACAAAATGAATCAAATTGTTTCATGGAATAACCCCAATGAAATATGGTCTTTAGTGTGGAGTTGGTAAGGGCTACAATGAATTAAACTTTTCTTTGGCTTTTACGTCATGGGAAATTATTAACTAAAGGGGAGCTGGTTAGAAGACACATGAGAGAGGATGGTTGCAATGAAAGATGTTGTAATGCTGAGGAAGATTGCCTTCGTGCTCTACGTGATTTTCCATTTGTTTCTTTCATTTGGAAAAAGCTGGTTCCAATCTCAATTAATGACTTTTTTTTCTACCTTTGAAGGAATGGTATTTGAAACATTTGGCCAATAACTAAGATTATTTAGGTTTTAAAAGGAGTTGAATTTTTTGGGTTACTACTTCCCTTATATGGTTTGACAGAAACATCGATGTGTTTCAGGGGAAGAGTGTGCTGCTTGGGGACTAGGTGCAACAAATTCTAGCAAAGGTATGTGAAATTCTAGTGGCTAACAACTCTTTAATCATTCCCCATCACCAAAGGCAAGAGGCTTGGATAGGGTGGTTTCCTTCTGTAAATGATGAAGTTAAAATTAACACGATGGCTCATTTATTAGATCGTCAGAATTAGCCTTAGATTACTCATAGCTGCAGCCTGCAGATAACATTGACAAAAACTACAGAAAAAGGGCAATAAAAGAATATATGTTCATGAAATTCATTCTCCTTAGAGTATAATACAAGTGAAGAATCAACTATAGAAATATTCATCTTTAAGATTTTGTCTTTATCAATAGCTTTCTCTACAATACCAAACAAACATATATAACATGTTTTGGTACAATAGAGTAAAACCAAACCATGCACATTAATTGAAACTTTGGCCTATCTCCCAAAATATGCTTGTATACACTTTGAACACTATACTTCTTATCCCTTCCAAATTCCTTCTCACAAAATTCCTAAATAACAATCCTTAACTTAAGCAGTTTCCTTTAGTACCATGGAACATGGATATGAGGTTTCCAATCTTTTAACAAAGTACCTTTTAGATATACCTCATGCACCCATTTGACCCATAAGCCCTCCTTATTCTGCTGTATAGGTCACATAAGCTTGCCCATAATAGCCTTGTTCCAGCCTCCCATTCCTCACACTCAACCCTCCCAACTTTTTTTGGCGAGTTAATATGTTTCCACTTCACCAATGCAATCTTCTTTTGCTCCAGAGATTTTCCCCATAAGAACTTCTTACAAACACTTTCTTTCTTTTCAATGATACTTTGAGGCAAGATAAAAATTATGGTCCAATATATCTGGTATGCCATTAAAATAGAGTTCACCAGCTACAGTCTTCCAACTAGAGACAAATGCCTTATTGACAAAGCTCTTATCATTTGCACTAGGGGTGGGCATCGGTTCGGTTTTTTGAAAAACCGAAATACCAAATTATTATTTTAATGAAACTGAATCAAACCATTTTATGTATAAAATCAAATTTTTTTCAAACTAATTTTTTTTTTCGGTTCGGTTCATTCGGTTTAAGCCTCTTTTAAGAAAATTAATGATTCAAAACCTAAAGAAAAAAAAAACAAACAAAATAAAATATCAATTCATTCATAAATATATTCATTCATAATATTTCATTCAATTCAATACTTAATTTTTTTTTCATTACAACTTAGAAAATAATAATGAATCCTAATTTGTAATTTAACATGTAAAAATATAATAATTAATTACAATTCATCATAAAATCAAA
>CAOJBK014140081.1:0-14602 GCA_948294925.1 Codiaeum variegatum | reverse complement strand
TTTCTATTGTGTTTTGCACAATAATTGGAAAGATCCTTAATGTTGAATATGGGTCCATGTTTGGGTTTAGTATTTTGTTAAAGAGTTTAATGAATATCTAAATCCAACCATGTCAAAAGTGTTTTGGCATGGTAAATGTTTCATAAAAGTTTTAAAAATAAAAAACCGAGTAACATCAGATTTTTACAAAAAATTATTTTTGCATTGGACAGTGCTGCTGTCCAGCAGCATTCTGTCCAGTAGTGTTGCTGGACAGTGCTGCTAGATCTGTTGTCTAGTAGCACTCTGTCCTGTAGTGCTGGAATTTTGTTTCTGGCTTCCCCAACATGACTCTGTATTCGCCCTTCATGAATACCTAACTAGCTTTAGTATATATGTTCTTTAAATGAAAAACATTCCTTCTATCGAACGTATATATGTCCCTTAGGTATTATATAGGGAATCTATTCTCAAAGAGTTTGAGAATATGAGTGACAGATTGCCATTGATTGGATACTTTAAAGGTTGTTCATGGGCATAAGATTATTGACAGGGATGTCATTAATCCAGGAGACCATTACATCTGTTGTCATCCATGATAAGTATGAGATACTTATTGGCATGGAGGAAGTGAGTCTCATGTTACAAAAATGTGATGTCATGACAACACATTAGCATACTCATGGTATGAGTAAGTTGAACAGTGACATTAGATGATGGATACATTGGTCGTTACCAACTAGTCAATATCACATCATCTAGATCATAATTGTGCATATAATCCTTAGACTTGAGGCGACATGTTATCTAGCATATTGGTGGCTATGGTTTGTTATTGCTTATATATCGATGCTAGTCATGTAATGGTATATGGCATGTGGTGGCCATAATTAGTGATATGTTGGGATAAGTTTTTAACCAAGAAAGGATTCATCCTATGACTTCTGGTTATTCTTGATATACAAATCCCTGGCCATGGTGGATTAGGTTCACTAGAAAGAGTTTCTAGTAGGAACCTATTTCTCGAGAACTAACACAGGATAGAGATTATATGATCTGGTATATAGGGTTTCACTATTCTATGACCCTAGCTATGATCGAGAATCCATAATGAAAGGATTTGAGTACACGGTAGTTATGATCGAAAGGTTCATATAATGTCTAGGATATGATCACTGACATTCATTTCTAATTAGGTAGTCATGATATGTTATGTTAGACGTCACTCACGACTTATACAACTAAGAGTGTAATGAGGATTGCACACTTAGTGCGAAGAAAAGAGTTTTCCTTATCCCATTGCTAATTAGAACATGAACCTAGTAAGTCACATACCATATAGTAATTCCCATTAACTTGTATAAATCATATTAATGATTAATTAAAAAGTCTAATTAATTGTTAATGATGATTGCATTAAACATATAATTAAATTTATAAAGATGTTAGCATGTCTCTATGTTTAATTCATAAAAGGATAATTTCAATTATGTCATAGTTTGTATGAGATACAAATGGGCATGACTAATTGAAATGGTTTTTGGACAAACAAATAAAATATTTAAGCTTAACATGAGATGTTAGATTAATCCATATTAGATGTGGTTTATTTAGGTTTAAAAGATGATTCCTACTAATTATAGCCTTAGTCTTGTTAATTAATTGACTAGTCAAATAGTCAATAAGTTAACAAGACAATATTCCCTTTTTTCCTCCTTAATTTAAGGAAAGACAAAAGGAAATGTATGGGATATCTAAAGTAGTGTGTGTCACCTTCTTTCCTAACCCCAACTCACTCCACCTAAAGGATGAAGAAGAACTATTCATCTTCTTCAACCTTGGGCTAAGGAGAGAAACTCTCTAAGAGTTTGAGAGAGAACGCTTGAAATTCATACTAAATTGAGAGAGAAAGTTTGTTTTGAAGAAGAGCTCTTCAAACACAAATTCTTCTTCAATTAACCTTTGAGAAAGGAGTGTAGATAAGCTTGGAAGTCCAAAATGAATCATCAAGTCTCAAGTTCTCAAGTAAAAGAGCAAGGATCAAAAGTTTGGGTAACCAAAGAGAGATTATTCAAGCTTCTTGAAGAGAATTAGAGAATAAGCTCTTGGGAAATGCTGGGTATGTTTCAAGCTAGAGGCTTCGCACTTGAGGAGCTTAACGAAGGAGGGCGAGATGAATTTTTACTTCAAACCTTTTCATTGTTCAACTTGTGTTTGGTACACAAATTGGTGAAATATCCTTAGTTGAAGTTATGGGTACAAACCTTGGATTAGACATTTATCAAAGAGTTTGATAAATGACTAAACCATCTATGTTAAAAGATTTTTAACATAGAACTTGATTTTCAAAGAGTTTGAAAATTTCTAAGTGTTTTGTTAAAAGTATTTTGACAAAATGTTTAAGAACTAAATCATAGGATAGGGCAAAGTTTCAAAGAGTTTGAAAATTTCCTAACTTAATTTTTTTAAAACCTATTTTTTTTAAAAGAGTTTTAACAAAATTAAGTTTTCGAAATAGTTTTAAAAACCGGAATTCGAATCCCATCCGATTCATTTTCCTTTTTGCTTCACTGCGTGACTCCATAACGTTTCCTTCAGCTAGCCCCTCTACTCCTCCTTCCATTTTCAAAAATCAAACCCAACTCTATTCTCCTATATAAATGCCAAAATTCTCACATCAAAATAGATACTCATCTCCTTCCTTTCTCTTTTTTTTTGTCAAACCCTAAAAATTTCACTTTGTAACACCATAGGAAAGAGAAAGCCAACGTCCTCATCTTCACCTACCCAGAAATGAAAAACAAGACAATATTCTCCTACTCCATCTATTTCTAGTGATCTAACCAAACTTGTTCTTATTTATCCCTGTATGGTTGATTGGAAAATTTTCAATTCCAATACCTATCGTTTCAAATATGGTTTGGATTCTACAAGTGGATCTAGTTTCAGACTCAAGTCATTCCATTCTATGAGGAAATGATGAAGGAATTTTACTCTTCCATTACCAAAGAATCAGATACGATGATCAAAGCTTCAATAGGAGGTTAAGTCAGAACAATCACTGTTGAGCTGCTGGCAAAGATTTTGGAACTTCCAAATAATGAAACTCATATGTAGGGATATTTGGATTGAGTAGATGGCTACAACAAGAAAGAATTCCAAGATGAGCTAATGGGAGCATCAGGTAATCAAAACACTACTTCTATTGAGTATGAACTGTATGGGAGGATGATTCATAAAATTGCCTGCCACATTGTTTACCTTAGGAGAGGTAGTAACAACTATGTGACTAATGATGATGCATGTATTATACGGCATATTATGAAAATGAAGCCCTTTAGCTTGCTTTACTACATTTTTTGAACACCATGACTAGGGTGAAACCCAATGGAATAATGCCTTATACTGTTTAGTTGACCAAAATCTTCACTCACTATAGAGTAGACCTTTAGAACCCTTTATCCCTTAGGAAATCATATTACCTAGGTGAGAAAACTTTAAATAATATTAAGTACAGGGGAGGGTCTTTTATAGAAACTCAAGATAAAATGGTAGTTGAAATATGTGAAGTTAAACCTATATAAGAGAAACAGATTGTGAGAAAAAAGAAAATAAATTATTAAACATCTTAGGATGAAGCTATGTTTGATAAGTGCTTCAGATGTTACATTGAAGCCAATTGCCAAATCTCTAGCTGGTACTACACAGAGTACCTTAGCCACCACCACTACTCCAAAAGGCTCCAGAGAAAAAGAAAGCTAGTCAGTTAAGATTGAAGATAAAAGGATAATTAAAAGCCCTTTCTTCTAAATATGTTTTTCTTTATGTTTTCTTTTCTTTTCTGCTCTTGAATTTTGAACAATTTCTTCTTAGTTTATATTTTCTTATCTATGGAATATTATTCTTTTTCGCATTTTTGCTGATGACAAAAAGGGGGAGAAGAACCTATGTTTGTGATTGTGTGTTGTAGGTACTTAGGATATGAACATTTTAGGCAAAGGGTGTTTGGCTTCAGAGGGAGCCATGTTGTGCTTAACTTGAAAATTTTTGGATATTTTATGAATGAATTTAGTTGCCTATCTTCTATTTGTCATGATTGCATATTTTCTTTAGAACATATGTTGACTATATTCAATGGGAGCCGACTACTTATCTTCTTATTTTTTTCTAAATTTATCTTGTTATGAATATTATTGCATAAGTTTTGTCATCATCAAAATAGGGGGACATTGTTAGCCTACTTGTTTATCAATCTTATTTTGATGATAACGAAACTACAACACTTTATATATGTTATTTTTTAAGTTGTGATTGCAGGTTTCAATTAGAAACAGTGCCATCTAAAAGTATCAAGATGTCAGTGCATCTAATACTACCAAATGCATATGGAGTCAACTTTAAGGTTTTAGGGAGTTTAGATGTCTAAGAATTTACTTAGATAAATTGTTAAATGGATCACCCTTAAAAATGGGCATATCATGCATCACATGTTTTCATTTCAAATTCCTTAGAGAAAAAATTAAACTTTGAGAAGCAAAAAGTGTCCGTCACTCTGCATCTAATAATAAAAAATAATCTTCCACAACATTTGTCTTAGTATTGGATCTAACGGTCACTTGTCATAGGCATTTAAAGATTATTTTCATTCTGTTATTGTTCATCTCACAAGTCTGTCCTTCAATCACTTGTTTATCTGATGTCAAATCAGAAGCATATAGGCATGGATATCAATAAAAAAAATAAAAGAGATGTTATGAAATGAAGTAATTTTTTAATCTCTCTTTTCTAAAATTCAAAAATCACCTTCATCTTCAACTTCTATAAATATCCACCATTTTTAATTAATGAAGGTTAGTTCATACATTGATGATCTGAGTAAAATTTTTTAAAATAAAAAATTCAAGAGAAGCTCTTAACTTCTAAATTCCTTTTGTCTCTTGAAGCATTTACTTCTTAATCATCACTTGAATAGAATTTTCCATGAATTTACTCATCTCAAATTGTTTTAACCATTTTCGTACATCATCTTAAATTTGAGATCAAATAAAAATTCTTTTCACATGTAAATTCTATGAGCATTTAAGTTGATCTATGTAGGAATTTGTGTTTTTCTATTTTATCTTATAAATCTTCAAATATGTCTTTATATTCTCCCTTAGTGGCTATTGAGCCTAAAAGGTTAAGTTTGGGGGAGTCACAGTTGCCCTCTAATAATAGACTGTGAGGGTCATCTATCCTTATTATAGGTGAGAGGTTATTCAGATGCCTAATAAAGGTCTGACGGATCTAGGTTAGCATCTAAGTGTTGTATAAGGGTTTTCTCTAGCCGATTGAAATAAAGGCACTTTATTGAAAATATTAAGGTGTGATCCTTATAGACTGAATGTAGGTCTTAGTACCGAACTATGATAAAATTGTTGTGCCTCTAAGTGCTTTTATATTTTTATTTCTCATTATATTATCCCTCTTCTGAAAATATATTTTTCAATAACTTTTCCACAAATAGCTTACGTGTGTCAAGTATTATATTTAAATCAAAAAAGCATAAAGTTGGAATGTTTAGCTTTGTTAGCATCTAACAGCATAACTGGCAGACTGCCGATGATATCTACAAAGTGCTTCTAAGCACAGTTAGATAACAATGTAGTTAGCTTCAGTTGTTACTTAGACGCAGTTGAATCTAGCTTCTCAGATTTACATTCAAAGTAGTCATTTCACTTTTAGTAAGCCAAAAACTATTTTAATTCATCTCATCACTTAAAAGAGAGATTAGAGATTTAAAAAAATAAATAAATGGATAGAAAAATTTAGAGCCATCTAATTCATCTCCTCTTAGATGTATGACTTAACTATCACAAAGTAACAAATAGATTACAAGAAAAATGTGTATATATTGCATGGAAGACCATTTCATGTTAAATTGTAACCTAGGGTTTTATAGATACTTACTTATGAGAAGAGACATCCAAAGCCATGAAACATAGATTGGCACTTACTTCCCTTTGACTTTCACATGAAAAGTTGTCCTTATAATTCGAAGTTGCCTTTAGCCCTTTCTTCTTCTCATAAGCTCATCTTTCTTTTACTTGTCCCATTTCTTTTTCTTTCCTTTAAGCTTGGGATGTTCTTATTTGATTTATCTTGGCTTTCCACACTCAAAGCAAGTAAATTCATTTTTCTTTTCTTTAGACTTTTATCTTGAGTAAGAATTAGAACTTTTGTTCTATCTTTGAAACCTTATAATCTTCTATTCTCATCCTTGACTTTAACCTTTTGGACATCATGGAAAACTCCTCATCTTCTTCACTAGAGGATGTGTCCTTATTGACATTTTCACCTTCTTAATACTCTTCTAAAATAGCCTTTAATGATCATTAATTCCTTTTCTCATTGTGACTTGTTTCTTTCTTAATGGTCATCTCATGAGTTAGGAGTTCACGAATAAGCTCATCGACATGAAGTGAGGATAGATCATGAGATCTACCAATGGACGATACTTTGGATTAAAAGTTCTTCTTTTGATGTCTTAACAATCTTATTGTTGACAACTCTTTGAATAACCCTTTCCAAACTTATTTAAATTAAAAATAATGGGCAATAATCTACTGGTCATACTGGTGACCCATTCAATTGGCTTCATCTTGAAAAGTTCATAATCATGAATAGACAATTGCATCCTTCTTGACTTAACTAATTGAAAGTTTCCACGGTAGTTTTCTAGATTTCTCCAAATATTATAGGCATTGGATTAATTTTGAACTCTACCTAACTCTTGACTTGGATAACTATTAAGTATGATATATGTGGCTTTTTCTTTATATATACATGGATCTTTTTTATCTCCCATATTTGTTTTGTTTGTACTCCATCTACTTCGTAGCATCTCACAAGTTTTTCTATCTACCATCTTAGTAGAACTGTGTAGTCATTAAGAACACAATCTCACACATCTATGTGATTAATATTAAGGGAATTTTCATCTTAAAGTTCCATTTCATGAAAATGCATCCACTAAAGAAAGGCTTGGTTACTTGAGAAATAGAGCTTCCTTCATGTTCCATTGTGAGATCTTGCATTCTTCTAACAATTAAGTTCTTAAAAGAAGCCTTGATCTGATACTACTTTTTTGTTCCTAAGTACATCTAGAATGGAAGTTAAATTTGATTTTAAAGTTTTTTTTTACCAAACACTTTAACGGGTTGAAATCTCAATTATGTATAGAATGCAAAATAAAAAATATGAAAATGATTGCACAAGATTTTATAGTTATTCTAGCAAATTGGAGTTATTCTAGGTCCACTCTCCCGATTCATAAATTGGAGTCCCACTAACCTTAGATAAATTTTACAAAGGTTCACTAACCAAAAACCTTGTGCTACTAATATTCTAAGTGTTTTCAAGAATCACACTTGAACTTTTCACAACAATGAGATTTCAAGACTACCTCCACTTACATTTTGAGATTTGAAGGTAATATCATCTTTTATAAGATATTTGAAGGCTATATATAATTTTTATAATAAAATTTGATGAAATATCTTTAACTCAATCCAATAATCCAATTTTCAGAGAAAGACCATTTATTATGTTACCAAAAATACCCAAAACTCAATACATGTGAAAAATTAATCTTGATTGACAATTTTGTTCTATTCTTTTTATCTCACATAAATGGTATTGTTCTTAAATCAATATTCTTCTGTCAAGTTCCATTTGAGAGTCCTTTCATAGGTCAAAGTTATCATGTAACCATTTGACATACTACCCAAAATTATCATAACCGAAATCTAATAAAATCTTGAGCATTACTTTTCTGTAAGTATAAGTATCATGTGCTACGAAAAGTTATGAACTATGTCCTTATTCTCTTAATTTGGAAGGAATTCCATGGCCATGTATCACATTAGCATTAACATTTGAACTAACTATTAGATCAAATCATTACCATGGCAATTACAAGCATTAAGAGTTGTAGCAGGCATTATACTTAGTAGTGAGCATTATAGATCTTAGCAAACGCTAAGATTAGATCCTTTAATTTTTCATAGTTATTGGATCTCTATTGATTGTGTGTATCGTTAACATGTGGCAACCGCAAAACTCAATAATGAGTGTTACACTTCATCACAAGCGCTATTGTACGTTCTATGTTTTTATATAGCTTTTGGACCTCTAAGATTGCAGATGCAATTTACAACTCAAGTTGAGATTTCCCTAAAATTTTTAATGAATCAAGTCTAATGACTCTCATCTCTTAACACCTATCGAAGTACACTCAAGTGAAGTAATTAGTACCTTCAAATTGATTAGCAAAGTCAAAATCATAAGGCAACCTTAGTTAGGTCAACATTCCTATTATCCAAAAGTGTCCCATTACAACCATACCTTTATGTGGTTATTCTATTGCCCCTCCCTTCAAAAACATTGCCAACCTTGAAATTGTTACATAAAAGTTTTGGACGGTTTAATATTTGAAATCCTCACTATCTTAGTTTTCCTCCAAGAAAGGTCTCACTACTTAAGCCATTTTAATTCAACAAGCCTATAAAGAACTCATAATTGGTCTTGCCAATAGCAGCACCTATGATTGAAATATTGACTGGGCTTAGTGACATTGGTTGTGGTGGAATAGTTTTCCTGTTATAGTCAACATCAATTATAATATCATCACGATTGATGTATCTCCTTTTTTGCCCTAAGAAAAATTACTTTTAAGTGAATTATGGATGATTTTATCATAAAGTAATCTCTTTTTCCCTTTGCTAGTGTTTATGTTCTGAGACTCCTTTATCTTAACCTCCTCGAAAGAGAGTTTGAACTAGTGGATGTGGTAGGTCAGAATTATTTCATGAATTCTTAAATGTTTAAAGATGATTCCACTAGGGATGCTAAAAAGATGTTCAAGATTGAATTTTGGTTTAAGGTCGAGTTCACCAACCAGGAAAAATATTTGAACAATAGTTATCTATTAATTTAATGAATGGGTCCCTTGTCCAGATATTATCAAAATAGTAACATCAAATAAAAATGTAGATATAATTTTGGTGTACACTGATTAATAAAGAAACACTAATAATTCATCATTTTGTATATTTTTTTTTATTTACAATATGTAAAGTAAGATTGAAAATTAAATGACTGAAAAATAAAGTGAAGGGAAACTACAAGAGATAGAAACAACGAGCTAAGTATATATATCATAAGTGAGAATTTGAAAATACTAATACAGTAACTCCTTATAAGGTGGATGTTGGCCATGATTTCACCAATTAGTCTAAGTAGGTAATGGTGTGTGGGTGCTTGCCGGAGAGCAGGCGCCGACTGCCTTTTCTGTCAACCCCGACTTTGGTTGTTCAATCACGAAGGATTCAGATTCAATCCAACACTTACTCGATTGTTTGAAATGCCATTCAATTGAAGGCTGAGAAATTCAGCTATCTTGTTTCAATCAATGAGAAATTGATATTTAGCATTACGGCAAAACCATGTCAAATATATAGCGGATTTGGGCGCTCTAACCAAAATGAATACTATTCAAGTTTCATAAAGGGAAATAAAAATAAAAATAAAAAATAAATCAAGATATTGTTATCAATAAAAGATAGTGGCTTAAGATATAGGTTCGTCATCTCTCATCACTCATTGTTTGCGCATAAGTTTAGCAGCGTGGAGCCCATAGATAAAATTTGTAGAGTATTGTTATGATTGTAATGTCACTAACAATGCATAAATGTATAAAGCAATACTATTTTTAGTATTGAATAAGGTAAGAAGACAAAAGAATTGCGCTAATTTTTGGTGGAATGGTTTCTTTAGAATCGTCTTCTATATGGGCCGTCATTGGTCATAAGTTCGACCCATACTTGTTTCGTTCACATACTTCTCTTGAAGTATTATAGTCCAGACATCAGCAATTCTTCCCATAGACCAATTTCGGGTCAAATGCAAATATAAATAATGTATAATTAAAATAAAACAAATAACTGGTTATAAATAAATAAAAAGAAAAAAGGAGGACTCAATTATACAAGACAGGGAAACGAAGAAAAATTTTGAGCCTTATATATATATTTATTTAATTCCGAAGTGCCTTATACGTGTTTCGACCTGTCCACATTTAACTTGTAAATGTATATGATTGGAGTCAACTTAGTCATGATTATATTACATTTGTGTCAAATTTGCTTGTGTGGCTAACTTTTTGAAACTTGCTTAAAATTCATATGCTTGGTTTTAGCTGAACAAATCATTTGGAGATAGAAAATTTGCATGAACCTTATCTTGTTATACTGTTGTCAAATGGACAGCAGCCAGAAGATTTTGAGTTGGAATTATTTTTTTCTTTTCTTTTAGGAGAAAAAGAAATTGAATGTGTGCTTAACGTTGTACTATTAAATTAAAATTTCAAATGGTAGTAATTTTCATCAATTCTTATCAAACGGATCGTAAGAAATAATATGAAAGTATTGAGTGAAACTATTGGCAAGATTAAATTATTTATGGTGTGCAGTCGAAGCCCATTAATTCAATTTTAAAAACCAACAAGAAAATGCCAAATGTGCAAAATTATACAGTAATGGAACTAATTAGGTGCAGGTCATTTTCCCATAAAATTATTCATTTTTGTGTAAGCAAAAATATTATCAAAAGATACCTGTAATGAATCTTATGATATACATACCTTAATTTGTTTATTAGTCCTAGGAAAAGATTATTAAAATTAAATTTAAAAAAATGGATTTGATGGCTGATTCTTGTCGGGGTACACTATTATTAATCAAATAAATCCCCAGGAAGAATGTTTGTGCCATTCGAAGAAACTTCTTTTGTGAGTGGTAGCGCACGTTCTTAAAATAATTATTTTATCACCTATTCAAAAGACTATTTACTTATCAATAATATTTCTGCCCTCAACCCATAATTATTGACTCATCATAATGTATAATTTCTTAAATATATTTATTTTCAAAAAAAATTTCCTAATTGCAAATAGAAGGTTTTTTTTTTTTTATAGAAAACTCAGAGAGAAATAAAGCAAACAAAAAAACTACATCTGAACATGAATGGAAACCAGCTTAATGCGAGTGATACCCATCATGTCTTTCCATAAAATACCCTGAAGATCAAATGGTGGATTACCATACATAACCACCCCTTTGTAATGATTGAAAGCAAGCTTAGCAAGATAATTTGTAGCCTGATTAGTTTTTCTGAAAACATGGTTAACTCAAACCTGCCACTGCCTAGAAATAAGGCTCTTACAAGCATATAAGTTTTTTTTTTTTTTTTTTATGCTCAATACTAAATTAATTGCTTCAAAATATCCAAAAGCACTGTATCCCTAATATTGGAAGAGCAAAATTAACTATAGATCAAGTATTAGAAATATGTCTCCTTAACTAAAACTTGAGCTGTGACATTCACTTTTCACTTCATATAACAAATAGAATAATTTTTATTCTATAAAAAAGCTAAACAATACTTTAAAAAATTATGTAAACTAGTACAATCAAAAACACTTTAAAAAAATCAATAACTACTTTGGAATCTACTTCAAAGAACAAATGAGAATAACTAAGATTAAAAGTCCATATCATAGCTTCAAGTTAATCAATTGCTTTAGCTTCAACTACTGTACCTTGAAAATGAACCTTTAATGATTTTGACATAATGAAATGACCAAGCTTGCCTTGAATGATAATGCCAATGCTAATGTATTAAGAATTAGGGAAGACACTCGCATCAACATTACACTTGAAGTTACCCGAGTCGGGAGCTCTCCAACATGTGTGAAAATTAGCACTTGCATCACCTTAGGCTTGCAATCAAGGACTAGTGGGCTGAAACGGTGTCAGATAGATGTTTCTCGCTCTTTGCACAAGAGGGAGCTAAAATGGTCTTAGATTGGGGTTATTAGTTCTTTGTGCAGGAATGGGTTGAAACGTTGTCAGATGGTTTGTGGTTGATCTTTGCATCGGAGGTTGCTGAACTAAAATGATGGGCATTAATCCAAGGTTGGTGAGGCTGGTGTGTCTTGCTACTTCACCTACAATCAATCCTCATTGTATGGTTGTCCAAATCCAACTCTAGAAGGGGCTAAAAAATATCATTGTTGTGACCATGATCCATCATATATGACTGTAAACGGGTCTTTGCATCAAAGAATTGATGTGATTCCTTTGCTAATTGCCAATCTTTATAATATTGAAGACATGAATTTAAGGCAATCTAAGCATCAATTGAGGAATTTGACCAGAATGTTTCATTTGTGTTTCTCTAAATAGTCCAAAACAACAAAGCAAACTTATAAAGAAGGTCTATATGTTTAGAATTAATAAAATTTAAGGACCATTCATAAAATCTTATGAATCTAATTGTGGCACACCCAACCTAAACTATTAGCACTTAAGAACTTAATAAAAATATGATAAAGATGTTCAACTCCCTTACCACATTGCACACACTATAAAAAAACACTCATACCCCTACTCATAAGTTTTACTCTTGTAGGAAGAATGTCCCTACAAGTTGTCCAAATAAAGGATAAAATCTTAGGAAGCAACTCTAATCTCCACAATTCCCCCCATCCTACACTACTCCAGCCCTGATTCTCATTATTAACCATATCTCTTAACACTGAAGGAAGTTATGAGTCGTGCAGCGAAAGCAAAAGAAATTTTTTTTAATTTTTGAAAAACTTTATTTTTCTTTCTAAAATATTTTGACTTTGTTAAAACTCTTTTAACAAACATTAATTCATTATTAAAACTCTTTTAACAATGTAGGTTTAGACTATTTTTCAAACTCCTTAAAACATTGCATTGACCTAGATTTAGGCCATAACTCCACAAGGATTTCTTTTTTAATAATTATGTGCAAAACACAATGTAAACAAAAGAGAGTTAGAAGTATTAAATACCTATCATCCTCCTTATTTAAGCTCCCCAAATGTGAGGCCTCTAACTTGAAACACACCAAGCATCATCAAAGTTAGACCTCCCTTGAATTGATGGCTTGCTCGAACATCCTCCTCCAATCCTTGAGAGCATTTTAGAGTTCTTTGGACTTTCCTTGATTACCATCACCAAGACTTATTCTTCTCAAGAATAAGACATGAGGAATGAAATTGAACTCTTAAAGAACTCTTTTTCAACCTCAATTCCATACTCTTTGATGTTGGTTGAGACAATTTCACTTCTAACTCTTAGAAGAAAATTTCTGCTTTTTGCCTTTTCATTTCTATTAATTAATCTTGCTTATCTTACAAATAAGATTATTATTATTATTATTATTATTATTATTATTATTATTATTATTATTATTGATGAGTCTTGAACTCAATCACTTCTGATCTTGGACCTGAATTGGGTCGTAGGAACCTGCAAGGTGAACAAATTGTGAGCTAAGAGGGCCAGGTGTGTTCCTGACAATGATCCTCCAATGCTCAAGTCAGTATGGGATCTTTATACTTAGTATGCAGGAATTAAGGTGTTCAAAACATACCTTGGAAACTGTGCTAATGCTTATTATATATAGTAGTTTAAGAACTACTTTATTAATGAGCATTTATGCATCAGTTATTGGAGTTATGAATAGTTAAGACGCTTGTAATGTCCTTATAGAAAATGATCCATAAATGTATAACATCCATATGAGGAGTAGTCTGAAGGGCCCTCTTCGAAGATACCCTTCGAGGACATCCTTCCAGGATGGCTTTCGAGGATGTCCTTCAGGTAGATCCTTCGAGGACAGCCTTCGAGTACAGTCATCTCCCTAAGCAAGTGGCCTAAGCCTTCTATGCTTTTTGGGTTGTCTCCTTCCATCATTGGCTCATGTGTTTCTTGGGCCTTTACTTATTTAGGCCCATTTTGTACTGACCCGTATCAGTGGCCCCCTTTGTTCATAAGAGGGTTAGGATGAACTTTGAATCATAGTCCTCTATTTGAACAAATGATATTGCTTCGAAGTCCATACTTTGGAGATGCTTTAATTGAGTTCTTCATTAATTTTATGTAGGGAAACAAAGTTTACCATAATCTTCGAAGAGCATTCTTCGCATGTGAGAAGTTATCATGTCTTCGCTCCGAGTCTTGTCTTCGAAGGAGAACAGTGATGCTTCGAAGCTTTACTGTCGAAGGACTGTAATGATTGCTTTTGCCATATGGCTGTTTCCTGCTTTTAGAAATTTGCCATGTGTCTTTCATTCATTACTCAATGGTCAAGAAGATGAACGATTTTCTAGGAGGTCTTTATATATCCCCTTTCCCAGACCTGTCACTATCTTCTTTTTGTCTTGTCTCTTCTGCAAACAGTCCTTTCTTCTTCGCATCTCTGTCCTTCTTCTTCATTCCAAATTTTCTTCAAAAATCTTCCGCCATGGCCAAAACTCGTCCCTCTTCAAAATCTGTTGATACCTCTTCAAAACCCACTGCTCCCAGTAGGGAAGAGTTCATGGTGAATATTTTGGCTCCTGTTTAGCGTCAGGTCATTCCCAAATCTAAAATGAGTTGGGACGCCATTAAGTCTAATCTGGAGAAATTTTCTTCTGTTTCTTCCATCACCTTTCCTTCTTCCGATCATCGTATTTTCCATGATGATCAAGCCCTGAATGTCCCCATTGGTC
>CAOJBK014139001.1:0-13974 GCA_948294925.1 Codiaeum variegatum | reverse complement strand
AGAACGCAGTAAAGCAGAAGGAAGGTGGGATCAAAATTCTGAACGGATTACAAGGTAACATCAAAGGATTACGATTATGGATCAAGGTACGCTTCCGATTAACGTTTCTATTATAATTGTTTTATGATATCAAATAATTTTTTAGGCAAGTAATCGATCTTGGCAAATTAATAGTCTTACAATTAGATTGTGTTTTATACGATTTATTAAAAGGTAAACATACTAAGAGGCGTTGCATGTGTTAATTAATATATCAATTAATGTGTATAAGTAAATTGATCAATTAATATCAATAAATTAACTAACAGTAATCTAGCAAGTATAAGCTGCCTTATATCAGTGGAATGAAAATTGAGTATATAGATTAGTATAAGTCATCTAATACTTCCAATATTAAATGATGAAATTACTTACTTTGTTGATAGATTTCTAATTGTGTTCTATTTTTTAAAACCATTATGGTTTGACCGGTACATTGCGTAGAATTTCTCATTTCTCAGTAGTGTCTTTTATTTTATTTTTATTCAGTCATAACTAAATTGAAAAGTTAATATTTGCCATGTATTTTATGCCTTTTATTGTTTATCATGCATTCTTTGCTTGTCTTCATCTTTCTATGTTATTTCTAAATTTAACTTTTATTGTTTGGCATTCACTCTTTTTTTTTTTCCAATTTTTGGCATTCACTCTAAAGAAATGTTGTGTCTATATCTTAATATCATAAAAAGATCGAAGCATAGTTTTTTTTTCTACAAAAAATTAGAAATATAGTTCATTTTTTCTTTTCAAATTCTATGAATACTTTTTCTTTATGCACTAATTCAATTATTATACGGTATAGAATGTGGACAACACTATGTTCACTTTTAAGCTTTATATGTTATAATCTCATATTTTGACAATTATGCATTAGGACTGTGGCATAAACAAACTATAATATTCTACCTGAAACACTAGGAAAAAAATGGAGTCTAAAGCTTATATAGAAACTGCATGGGGAGTACAATTTGCAATACCAGAAATGCCAGAAAACCAGGAAAAAAAATTATATTATTGAGCCATAAGGCTATTACTGTCACGCCCCGTTCTCAGAGTCGCAACGATCCTAGGGCATGGATAGTCGTAAGGGCATCAAAAACTCGTAAAACCCAATAGCAAACTATAAAATACTAAACTTAATAATAAAAAAATCATATAATTTACAAACTCTATTCTAAGATTGCTAGTTATAATTTTTTTTACAATAATTTGTTGATCTTCAATAATCTCTTGGAGCCTCTAGAATACTTATGGACTCATACCACTTATCTCAATTACCTGTAATGTTACAGAAAAAATGAAACAAATGTGATATAATGTCTCAGTGAGTATACATAAACAAGAAATAATACGGTTCAATTTTAATAGCTTTCAATCAAAATGAAAGTTAATTTCATAGAACTGTATTGCCACGCCCTGTTTCTGGGAGCGCGACCATCTTAGGGTATGGGTAACCGTAAGGGCACCGAAAACTTGTATAACCCATTTCAGACTCTAAAAATCACTAAACTTATTCAATAATATCAATTCAGTTTAAACAACTTATCTAAAAATCATAAATCACAAAAAATTTTCTTCTTGTCATGCCCCGTTCTCGGAGGCGCTATGATCCTATGGCATGTGTAATCGTAAAGGCATCAAAAATCCATAGAATCCAATAGTAAACTATAAAACACTAAACTTAATAATAAAAATATCATACAATTTATAAACTCTATTCTAAGACCAGCTGTTACAATTTTTTTTTTTTACAATAATCTATCGATCTTCAATAATCCCTCAAATCCTATAGAGTACTTATAGACCCACACTGCTTATCTCAATTACCTAAAATGTTACAGAAAAGAGAAAAAAAAAGAGATCTAATATGTCAGTGAATATACATAAACAAGAAATCATAGGGTTCAATTTTAATAGCTTTCAATCAAAATGAAAGTCCATTTCATAGAATCAAATGTGCTGATAGAAATTGCACTAAGTAAAACATATAGATAGACCATTTACTCAACATATAACAGATCGTTATTATGGTCGAGATACAAATGTCATCCATATAGTGCTGTAATAGAACAACCACAAAAGTGTCATAAAACTGGCTATTTTATTGCTATAGAAAAGATTTTATTGCTATATTATTTTTTTTCTTCAAAATAATAGTAAGAATATATATCTCTTAAACCTTCAATATAAAAATCTATTACTTTAGTTTAATATAGAATAAAAATTTCAATTAAAATAAAATTCTCTTTATTTTGATTCATAAAAATCTTAATTAAATTATACAAAATCAATAATCTAAATGCGAATAGATTTCGATAAATTAGGGTATTACAATAACATAGTAATTATTTTATACCTTTTCCTTGACATTACAATAGCTTTTTTTAGGGAAAATTAGTATTTAATTCTTAGGTTATGGTTAAATTCACTATTTAGTCCACCGATTATGGAAAACGACGTGAGATGTCCTTAAGGTTTAGTTAAATTAACTATGTACTCTCTCTATCTCTTATTTTTAAGATTTTTCATAAGTTGTCCATTTTTACAATAACGTACAAGAAGATATGAGTGCAACCATATAATAACCGTTGAAAATGGAGGTTGGTAAGACATTGAACCTAGGCTCAATAAATTTTGTTGAAAAATTTTGTTTCACGTTTGTTTGACATCTTACTAACCTCCGTTTTCAACTATTATTATACGGTTAAATTTCTATCTTTTTATATGTTATTGTAAAAGTGATCAACTTTCGAAAAACTTTAAAAATAAAGAATGAATTGACTAAATAGTTAACTTGACCAAACCTTAGAAATTTCTCATATTGTTTTTCATAATCGGTGGACTAAATAATAAATTTGACCACAAGCTAATGATTAAATAGTAATTTGCCATTTATTATTATTGTTTTCCTTTTTTTTTTTCTCAACTTATTTGAATTATTGTTCTCTATCAAGATTCAATTATTGAATATTATCATAATTTTTACGTGTTATATCATTGTTGCAAAATTATACATAAGATTTGTAAAAAATTAAAATTGGTGTCACCCACAACAATGCGATGGTGATTTGCTAGTAATTAATATTGTTGGGTGCAATTTTGGCTATGTTTTGTTCTGGTTATTGTTAAAAGTGTTGGGTTACTTTGTGGAACATTTTTTTACTTTGTATCGAGAAGGTTTTTTCTTATAGTTTATGTGATATAAATTTTATAATAAATTGTAAGATTTATAATTTAATTATTTTTTTATATAAAAAAATATATCTCTCTGTAGACGTAAATAAATTTTAATTGAATTATATAAATTTTAGAGTTGTTATTTTTCTTAATTTGTTTTATTTTCTTGTTTGTTTATTGAATTGTTGGACTCCAATTTTTCCTAACAACTTCCACCTCTTCTAAATCTGAGTGACATTGAGTTGTGTTGACTAGGAAAACAAATGTTAAATGGTTCATCATTAAATGAATGCTGCCAAAAAATTGATTATATTTTTATAAATCTGGAAAAAGAATCAGAGCCCACTTCTTTTATGATTTCTTTTTATTTATTTTTTAAATAAAAAATTAAAAGATTAAATTGATCTAAAAATTAATTTTATTATTAATTGAATTTTTATGAAATATTTAAGAGGTAAATTGACTTTTAATTCAAATTTGAATATCATAAACATATATTCATGATTATTAGATACTAATAATTTTTTTTAAATAACATGAGTTTAATAAAAAAAAATATTTATATAAAGTGAATAAATTATAAAAAATTAGTAATAAAAATAAATTTATTTATTAATGAATCTATAACATATTTGCATGTTATTATAAATTTATAATAAAAAATTTATTTATATAAAGTGAATAAATTTAATTTATATTAATTAATAATTAAAATTAAGTCATAAGTATAATGAATATTAGGCTAAAAAAGTATAATGAACTTAGCTTGTTCAAGCCTTTTAGTATAGGCTGGTTTCGTCTCTTCCATATTTGGATTTTTCTGGTACTTTTTCTAAATTATTATATAAATTTTTAAAAAGCTTCCTAATTAACTTTCTATTTCCTTATTACTACTTCTATTGTCTAAAAAAAAATCATGTTTAACTACTTTTTTTTTGTCTCAAATTATAGTGCAGTTTCGGTTTTTAATAAATAATTAATTTATTTATAAAAATACTCTTAATTAATTATTATCATTTGACTCTAAATTTTTATTCAACACTAATAATGAGAATAAAAAAAAAATTACATATAAAATTCATTATAATAACTATAATTTTTTAATCTCCATGAAAATGGTAAACAAGACTATTTTTTTAAGACAGATGGAGTATTTTTTTTATGCTCAACTTCCTATATTCTCTTCTTCATAATCATATTTCCTTTTTTTTTTTTAATATATATAGAAGCATTTCCTAATCTAATCATGACATTAATCATGGAAAATTTGATTATACTTAATTTTATAAATTTATTATCTATAGCTCTATTTTGTGCATAATTTATATATAACTTAAAATAATTCTATTTTGATTACCTTCCTATCATAATTATGAACCCTTTTAGCAAGTTATTTTTCTCTTCATACATAGAGTTTTGATAATGCTAAGCATCATGACAAAAAAAATCTAAAAATTTAAATAATAAAATTTTTAGTTGATAAATAGAATATAATAATAAATAATAAATATTTAAAAAATTCTAAAAAATTATTTATATACTTATAACATACCGATATATTTATTTGTTATATCTTTTGAAGCATATTCTTCAATTTCATATTATAATTTGAAATTGTAAGGCACAATTTCTTATACATTTTGCTGACTTTAAAGTTGAATCGATCAATAGTATTACTCTATATTAAAACTCTAATTTTTATACCATGAAAAATTATTAACAAACATATGTGAATAAAATTAAATAATAAAAGATTGATGGGTATGCAAAAAAAAATATTATAACAATTATCATCATATCAATCAAAATTAATTTCTCAATAGAGTGTTATTCGCAACAATTGTTTGTATGCGACCAATTTGTAAAATCATAATTTTCATTATCCATTCCGTTTGGAAAAATCGAAGAGTATAAATAGTTTGCTTGTCATGATAGAATTGAAAAACTAATAATATATTGAATTATGTTTTTGAAAATAATAAAATTTAATGAAAGTAAATAGAATAGTTGAAAATATATATTTATATAGAGTGATTTAGTAGATTTTTAATAGAAAAAGGAAATATAATTTATAATCCATTCTATAATAATAATAATAATAATAATAATAATAATAATAATCATCATCATCATCAAAAGTTGAGAAGTAACTTCCCATCCACACTTTAATTTATATCTATTTAAAAATTTGGCTAACAATAAGTTTATAAGAAAGTTTACAACTACAACAATTCCTAATTTTTCTCTAATACCACACTTATTTACGTTAGTTTTTTGTTATAAAAGTTCCTATTCCTATTAAAGTTCTTATTAGTGTTGTTATTAGTATTCGCGTTTTTTTTAATTTTTAATTTTCATATATTTTTAATTAGCTTAATTAACTCAAATACACTATTTTTTTTTCAAATTAATCATTATACCACACTTTTTTTAACAAATAATAAATAAATTACTTAATAAAGATAAAATAACCATATATTATCTATACTATATATAAAAGTATAAGGCCACTTCAATAAATTTGCCTTTTCCCTCCCTTAGCCATAGTATAAATTATTATTTGAAATAAATTATGAATTATTTTAAATAAATTAAAACTAAAAAATGTGTAAAAGAATAAATACAATTTGTAATTGGAGTTGGAATTGGGACTTTGAATTGAATATAATTAATATATTATAAAAAGAAGAAAGCTAAAAAGTAGTTATATAAATATTAATAAGGTAATTTAATTAAATATTTAATATATATATATATATAATTTTTCATTATTTTTTATATTTTATTGTTTAAAAATATATATATTTATCAAATAATATTTAATATAATATAAATTTTAATATTTAAATTATATGTTACTATTTAATTTATTTTAATTTAATAAAAATATATAACGTGTGGGAAAAAAGTAGTTTAAAAGTATAGAATTTGTTGGTTGGTTTGGGAAACTACCAATAGTCCTTGCTTTACAAAAATGTCCATCATCTATGATTTCTATTTTTTTTTTGCCGCACCATGATTCTGTTATAAATAAAACGCATGGTAAGTTGATAAAAAGGTAGATAACATTCTCTATATGTCCTTATAGAATTTGTTATTTTATGTAAAAATTATACATTATTTGTGCTTATTGTTTAATCCCTATGGAATTCAATTTAATAAAATATTTATATTATGAAATAATAAAGGGAAAAAATTGTGGCTGAGAGGATTTTATTGATGAAGTGTTTATCTTGTGGTTAAAGCAATGTGGAGATGCATGCATGAGCATAGTTAAATTAATGGAAAAAGCTTACGTAGGCTGGATGTATGGCTCACATATACACATAGCCAATCAATAAATGACATTTCAGACAATTGGCTAGCTTTTATTTATGATTTAATAATTTATAATTATTTTCTTTTTTATTCCTTTTCTGTAACCATAATTCACGTTAGTTAACACTATACAGTTTACACGTTACCCGCTTCATCTTCGTCTTTCTTCTATTTTTTTTCCCAAATTCTTTCTTTTAATTATTTCTGCTAAGAAAATGCATATTAAACCATTCAGTATTGCTAACTGAAGAAGAAAGCAACAATCCCTTCTTTATTTTGAAAACATTAGTCCGAAAACAAAAATCCCTCAAGCCAAAGCCGCAAATGAATTGGTTTTCAAATTTTTTGAAGAGGGTCACTTTCTACGGATTCAATCCAATGGATTTGGAATGGATTTCTTGATTCCTAAAAATCTTTGATTTGGATTTGAATTACAATTGGGTAGCAATTAGATGTAAATTGGTTCTAAGAATTACCTTTACCATGAAAAAAAAAATAAAAATAAAAATTAAAAACAAGAACAGTAACAAAATAAAAGCCTCTGATTTTTTTCTTACTCCTTTAAAAGCTTCTTGTACTCTTATTAGATCAAAGACAAACTATTCAAATTTAATTTTATTTCAAATTATTTGAGTTAATTAATTATTTTTTAAATGAATTGAAAATGCCCATATCATTTTTTGAATTTAAATTTAATCAGTATAAGAATAAAAGCAATCATCATTAATAAGGGTAAAGCATCTTAAAATGCCTTTTTTTTTTCAAAAAGAAAATACACCATTTTTAAGAAATAGAAGATTTTTCTGGATTTTAAAGAAAATTGAGTAAACTGAATAAACGAGATCTTGGTTAGGAGAAGAAAAGTGAGGAAGAAACTTGTATAGAAGAGCTCAAAATATTACTAATGTTGTGAAATCTGAAATTTTTTGTGGAGAAGAAATTGTAGAAGATCACGAAATTGGGAAAAGGTTTTCACGTGTGAATTGTTTTGTGGTGTCATCTGAACTGTATGTTTTTTTTTTTTTAATGAAAACTTAACTATGGTTATTTGAAAAGTAATTAAATAAGAAAAAATATAATTTACCAGATTAATTAGCACGTGTCATTCATTGATTGGCTTGGTGTATATGTGGGGCCATATATCCAGTCAATGTAAGTTTTTTCTTTAATTAATATATGATAGTGAAAAAACTTACATGCATCAAGTCAATATACTAAATCAATAAAAAGAAGAGTTTGAACAAAAATAATATATGTATCTTTTTCATTTGATAAAAAAAAGAATAAATTCATTATAAAATTTAAAATTTTTTAATTTTTATTGATTTAGTGCATGGGATTAATTTATATATTTTTTTCCATATGAAAGTGGGTGACGGGAATGGTGGCTTGTTGACATTTTTGCTGTAGCACGTTAACATTGAACTTCTTTTTACCAAAATTTATTAAATACCTATCGTTCCTCAAGCAACCTTATTTTGTGTATTTATATTCAGGCAAATTATATTATATTATCCATAACGAATGATCAATTTCATTCCATGATAAAATTAATTTTATAAAAAATATTTAATTTTATTAAAATGATAAAATTATTCTTTAAAAAGTTTAAAATTTTTTTTTGTAAAATATAGAATATAATTGCAAAACTAAAATACTTTAAAAAAAGAAAATCATGAAATAATAACCATAATATTAAAGCTTAGGTTACAAAATATGGAATAAAATTGGCAAAAATAGTAAAGTTTAGGATACAAAATATAAAGCCCTTATGTCTGGCGACAATACAATTATATATATATATATATATATATATGAGAAATTATCCATCCAGCCCAAACAAGGAGGAGGTTTAATCCAACACTAACTAATTTTGATAATATTGGATGAAAAGATTTGTGCAAAAGCAATAAAACCAAAAAGTAGTTATAGATGGTTTTATAATTAAGGTATTAAACTAAAAATGTGAACACTGCTTTATCCAAATGTTTTTACAAGCATTGTTCACATGGAAGCGCAGTGACTAAGTGTAAGAACTATAAATACAAGCTATCAAGATTACAAGAAACGTCTATTTCCAGGATAAGCAAAAACCACTTTTATTAACCACCCAAAAAAACCAATACACTTTGCTTGCAAATCCAATAACCTAAACGTCTGCACTCAAAATCCTATAAATACCCTTACAAACCCTTTTAGCTAAACCATCACAAAACACTTTGAAAACTTTCAAACCAAAAAAAAACAAAAATGGAGAAAACACATAACTCTTATTTACTCGTTTCACTTGTTCTCGTTATTTCAATTAGTTCATCTTTAACAACTGCATTACAATACAATGTAATGAATTATGGGGCTAAGCCTGATGGCAAAACTGATTCAAGTAAAGCCTTTGTTAATGCGTGGACACAAGCTTGTAGTTCAATTAAGCCATCCACCGTTTATTTTCCACAGGGCAGTTTCTTTGTGAAAAATGTGAAGCTTCAAGGTCCATGCAAGAGTGGCTCAATCTTGGTCCGTATCGATGGAACCCTTGTAGCTTCATCTGATTATGAAGCTAATAGTAATGCTGTAGATTGGATTTCTTTTGACCGTGTTAATGGTGTTTCTGTTTCTGGTGGAATACTTGATGGTCAAGGTTCTGGTTTATGGGATTGCAAAGCTTCTGCCAAGAATTGCCCTGGCGGTGCTGCGGTAAGTCTTTTTTTCTTTTTTCATAAATCTTTATTCATTTATTAAGGTTCAATTAATTAATTAAGAATTTTCAAAAGTCAACCGCTTACTTGATCCTTAATCATAGTTTGTAGTAATTATGGCCAATCATATAGTAATAATTATTATTGTTTTTTATTGCATGTGCGAATGTGCAGTCGCTAAGCTTCTCAAATTCAAAAAATATAGCGATCAGTGGATTGACTTCACTCAATAGCCAATTGTTCCACATTGTAATCAATCACTCCGAGAATGTGAAAATCCAGGGAGTCACTGTATCGGCCTCCGGCCAAAGCCCAAACACCGATGGAATTCATGTACAATATTCGACTAGTGTCACAATCTTGAATTCAAGAATTAGAACTGGAGACGATTGTATCTCAATCGGTCCTGGTACCACTAACTTGTGGATTGAAAAAATAGGATGTGGACCTGGCCATGGAATCAGGTAATTAATAACTACACATAATCACCTATTAATAATCAGTTAGTGGAAACTAAAATTACTTAAGCATAATTTGTGTGCAGCATTGGGAGTTTGGGCAAAGATCTTAATGAACCAGGTGTACAAAATGTGACAGTTAAAACAGTCAAATTTACTGGAACTCAAAATGGAGTGAGAATCAAGTCCTGGGGAAAACCAAGCAATGGGTTTGTTAGAGACGTACTTTTTCAACATGCTATTATGAGTAACGTGCAAAATCCCATAGTGATTGACCAAAATTACTGTCCTGATAACAAAGATTGTCCTGGTCAGCAATCTGGTGTAAAAATAAGCGACGTGACATACCAAGACATCCATGGAACATCGGCCACACAAGTTGCCGTGAAGTTTGATTGTAGTAAGAAGTATCCGTGCGCTGGGATTAAATTGCAAGATGTCAAACTCACCTATAAGAATCAACCGGCTGATGCTTCTTGTAACAATGCAGATGGAACATCTACTGGTTTCATTCAGCCCTCAAGTTGTCTGTAGATATAAATTTTAAGGCAAGGGGTTATTCATTATTTCAAGCTAAGATCATCTTGCTTGCAACATGTAATATATATTTGATAGAATTTGAAGTAGATAATGTATAAGTACTTTATTGCCGGAGCCTGTGGCCTTTCCAGCACATTTCAGTTGCTTGGTGCCCGGCCTGTAATAATATATTTGAAATCAAAATTCTTTATCATCATAATTGATATTTTCTTTTGTTACTTTTACTGTGTTTTAAAAAATCCATAAAAAGTTAACATATAATTAATAAAAATAAAAATATTTTTTAAAATAAATTATATTGACCTATAATAGCTGATTATACAGTAAAAAAATACTAATATAACACTACATGGTAAATTCATAGGAGCAACAATTTTAAAAACTAAATATAAAAAAAGTTTGATTAGAAAAGAATTAGTTTCTAATTTAGTTTCTAAAAGATGTTTGGTTTCTAAATAATTTAAAAATTGGTTTTCAAAACTTGGGGTTTTTTTCCTCACCTAAATTCATTTGGTTTTTAATTTTGGTTTCTAATCAACTATGGGTTTCTAACTATTGGTTTCTCTATTAACTAAATCAAATGAACCAATCGAATTAATCAGAATTACTCAACCTATGATTGCATTACATAAAGGATCTAAATAAAAAATTGAATACTTCATTTTCTTTGTTCATTGCTCAAAGATTTGCCATTCAGCTCTATTTCAACCATATTAGAAAAAAATTTTCTACTCAAATATAATGTTTAGTAGAGGAAAAAAAATTATCATCACATGAGGATTTTCCATTGTTGAAGATTTATGAAACAATCATTGTTACGTTGGTTAACCAATTGATTGCATTAAGTGAGGATTGAGTTTGGTGAAGACTCTTTCTTCTTCTTGTTTTCAATAGGCCATGTGTTAGGTTTGCATTTAAGCTATCAATTTTCAATTGATATTTAGGTTTTTGCATGTTGTTGCATTTAAGCTACTCGATAAAATGCTTCACTGAAAAATTTAAGCTTATGTTGTGTATCAAATTATATTGAAATAATTGTTTTACAGAATAATGAGATTGGAGATTGTAGGGAACTATTAATTCACTTTCTCGTGGATTTACTTGGTTGACCACCACCGGTTTCCATCATCATTGTTACTGTCGGTAGAGCTGAGGAAATTAAGGTATTTTATGTTTTTTGGCCAAATTCCTGAATATCTTCTTCTGTTTACTGAAATGTTAGTTTGTCTAGGAAACTTATGTATTGTTGTTATCTTATTTGATTTTGATTGAATGTATTTGAATAAGATTCAATTATTATTCAAAATTTGCTTTGGTTGTTATTGATTTTTGAAAATGACAGTTCAATTTGATTAAGTTTGCTCTCATTGAATTTCTCTTTTTATACTTATTGTTGATCATAGAATTTTCATTAATTAATTACAAGGATATTTTAGAAGCAAATTATTAACTTAGTATCTCAACAGTGGCAATTAAAAATTGAAGGTATTGTTAGTGTATGTGAAAACATGAGATTCAACCTAAGATTCTTATAGTTTTAGCTTAAATAAGGATACTTTGAGTTGAAAACACAAATGCTGATAACTAAGTCACATGCTGCAAATTATTCCTCATAACAGAAATGAATACAAGAGTCACCTGCAAATTATACCTTAATGCCCAAACCCAATAACACACTGAATTTCCTCGACAAACATCAGTGTACCATTCCCCTCACAATCTCTTTAACATAATTAATCATTCTCTCATTATCAGTAACCTACCCTGAAATAGAATTGCATAACCCCAGTGACACGACCCTACATCAGTATGGTTCGATACCAACTAGGTGTTTGGGACCCTTCATCAAGGTGGTTCGACATCAACTAAGGGTTTAGGAGTTAGACCTAGCCTAACGAGTCTGCTAGTCACTCCTTAAACCCCCCGAACCTTCAGAGATCTGGCTCATTAGCCTTCGAGGTTTGCCCGTCTGACAGAAACAGACTGACTACGTCAATTAGTAGCTCTCTGGTCATGTCACAATCACATTAAGATACTGTAGACTACCTAAAGCGGACGAGTGTCCTACCCACTAAGGGTCAAACAGACACGTGTCCCAGCTATAGGTTCTCAGCCTTATATATACTCCTTAAATAGCCACACTCAGGCATGACTTAATACACATAATAAAAGCCACACACTCCATTTTCTGAGAGCTTTCTCATAACTCCTCTTGAGTTACTGACTTGACCATTGGAGGATTATCGCCGGACACACGTCCAACCACCCTTGACCGGTTTCTCTATCTTTGCAGTTTCATACAACCTAACAAGTGGAGTTCCATTCAAATTACGTGAAATTCTATCACGCATCATTTGGCTCTGTTTGTGAAAAATACAGAGTTTCCTCATCATCATCTTTCAAGATCTATAATAACAGCTCTCAAAATGGAATTTACCTATGATGAAACCCACAGTAGGGAGGAAAGCCCTCCACCTGGCAACACAATGCAAGCAACAAACACCCCTGCAAATAACCAGGTCCCAGTAGCGGCCTAGACCAACTTAACCACCTCCCTACAAACTCTTCAAGGCCTTATAGGGAAATCTTAAGTGCCTACCTTCTCAACTCTAGCCCCATAGCTTACTTTATCCCTTGCAACCCCAGATCTGGTGGCTACTTTACAAAGCCTAGTCACTAACCTTGTCCCTTTACTCCCACAACTCCAACCAACCCCAGCAATTGACCCACTAGCCCAAGTTGGCAACAACCCACCTGCAATGAGCAGAAGGTTAAATTTCAGCACTCCTGCCAGTGTAGCAGGGAGAGAACCACTAACCAGGCCCACAAAAGGGAGGGGTGGAATCAGATCAGTGCTAAAAGTTTCAGCTAGAAAAGAAATAGTGGAAGAAGGGAGCAAAAAGCATAGGAAAGATGATAGAGAGGGAATAGGGAACAAGTTCGCAGCCAGCGAAGCCAGGAGAAGTAGGGGAGAAGAGGACCACATGAGACTATCCCACAGGGGTTTAGAGCATAGGCAAAGACACTCTTGCAAACATGAGAACCGAAGGGGGGCAGATGATCAAGAGGCCTCAAGCCACCAGGGTTCGAGAGTCATATTGAGAGAAGAAATGAGGAGTTATATGGAAGAAATGGAAATAGTTAAGCCTGACCATAAGAGAAACTTCACTCTTAACCTAAAATCCCTATTCAGCACAAGGATCGATGAGTTCCAAATGCCAGAGAAGTTCAAATAGCCACACATGGAAAAGTATGATGGCTTCCAAGATCCAAAGGCATATGTCCTAGAGTAAAAACACTTGGTGGAGTTGCAAACCACTAAAGAGGAGGGATTGTGCAGAGCCTTTCGAAGCACATTACAAGGGCAGCAGTGAAGTGGTACGACAACCTCTCACAAGGGAGTATAGACTCGTTCTGGAATCTAGTGAACTTGTTCATAAAAAGGTTCTTCGCCAGCATCCCAATACCTACACCAATCCGAGCCTTGAAGCAGATAAAGCAGGGTTCACACTACAAAAAAATCACAAATTACTTACGCAATTTATGCGTCAGTATCGGCGTCAGTAAGTTGTGTTACTAACGCCGAACAGTCAAATACTGACGCATAAATTGCGTTAGTATTTCCCCCGACAGTAACAAAAAAAATACTGACGCAAAAAATAATGTGTCAGTAATTACTGACGCAATTTAGCGTCAGTAATTAACTGTTTGGCGTCAGTAATAAATTAATAATTACTGATGCAATA
>CAOJBK014138954.1:0-22095 GCA_948294925.1 Codiaeum variegatum | reverse complement strand
CTCATAACCCGTTAGATTTTTTTTCCTTCCCGTAATCCGCCCTGTCCCGACCCGCCCCAATAAAATATATATATATATATATATATATATATATATATATATATATATATATATATATATATATATGAAATTGGGTCGAGTTGGGTCGGGGCGAACAAATATTGGCCCCGACCCACTTCGATATTTTTTTTATACCGGGATAATCCAAATCCGTTCCGTTCGGAGGAAAATTGCCACCCCTGTGTATTACCTAAAGTTCAAGACCAAGAAGCTTCTGTATCAGGATATATTTGGCCTTATGTTTAAACAAAAATGAAGCCTGAGTTATAGAAATTGGACAATTTCCTATAGTTTTGTGTCTTCGATAACAAAAATAGCTTAAAATAAAAAAAAAGTAAACAAACCTCAAAGAAAAAAAATGATAAAATTTTGGTTTTCATGAAATTAGTTTCTCTGTTGCATTTTTGTTCGAGCGTAGCCACGTTATTTTAAGCGACTTCTGTCCGAGTTTCATGCAACGGCTTTCTCTTCTGTCTATCAAAACTCACAATTCTCCATTTTTCTCTTTTGAGTTTCATCCATTTAGCTCTCTACCTCAATCTTCACATTTAAATTCCAGGTACCATTTCTATTTTCCTTAATATCTTTCATTAGCATTCTTCATTTTTATCGATACATTCAAGAAAAAAACATCTAATTTTTGTTTTACATCATGCTCATTTTGGGGGTTTTCTGATTTATGCAATGATATTGAATTTTCTTGCTATATATATATATTCTTACTTTGTTAAAACTTGCTTTGGAATTATGAGCTTTATTTCTCTGGATGTTGGTTCATTCATTGAATATCTGTTTATTTTTTGAACAGATGAATGATTGTGCTATGCGGATTAGATCAATGTGGGACGAAGAAGTCATCAATCGTATTTCTTTTTAATTAATGAGATAAGGATTTTACATTAGCCAAAATATATCTTCTGTAGTGCGTAGAAACTGTTTTGCATTTATGCTGTAAGGATTTTTTTTGAAGAGTTTTCAGGAAACAAGAGTTGGCGCACTTTTATGTCTGTGTTTATATTGAGTGAGATTTCTTTGATATCATGAGAGAATTTCCTGGATGTTTAGCCCAACAGTTGTATGGAGATACGGCCAAGGGATTCTCTAGTGATAGATTTGCTGAAGATACAAGTGTAAATGATGATTGTGCACAGACAGGTGAAGAATTTTCTACTGAGTTTTTACGTGATCGTACTGCTATAAGAATGATCGTAGACCCGACTAATCATCATATGGGTTATGAGGACCTTTCCAGCTTTCATGGGATTCGTAGAAAAGATTTCGAAAGTGATCACTTAGATTCTAGCAAGACAGGACACGTAGCTGAAGTAGATCAAATAAGCAGATGCCAATGGGAATGTAGCTCTAAAGAGCCAAACCCTGGTAAATATATTGGTGAAATGAATTTTGATCAACTTAATACGGGCCCAACACTCCTAAGTATCCTTATGGAATGGGTATTTCAGAAGGTGCTTGCCTAGGAAAATTGAAATTTTTATGCAGCTTTGGAGGCAAGATACTACCAAGGCCAAGTGATGGAAATCTTAGGTATGTTGGTGGAGAGACACGAATTATATCCATCAGGAAAGATGTTAAATTTGATGAACTTGTAACAAGGACTTTGGCAGTTTGTGATCAACCTCACACTATTAAGTACCAACTCCCCAACGAGGATCTTGATGCTCTTATTTCTGTATGTTCCAATGAAGATCTACACCATATGACAGAAGAATACCAAGAACTTGAAAGAAAGGGAGGCTCGCAAAGACTGCGAATGTTTCTCATTTCCTCAAGTGAACCTGATAGTCCAAAGTCAATTGAGGGAAAGCCTCCAAGACACAAAGATTCAGATTACAAATATTTCTTTGCAGTTAATGGCATGCTTGATTTGAGTCCCTTGAAGGGCTGCAGTGGACAAAGTTTGGCAACCCAACCAATTCAGCTAGGAACTAATTCAGATCATGGTCCAAATATTCATAGAGAATCTCCTAATTCCATTTATTCATTTGACAATAAGGATTGTAGTCAAATTTCTTCCTATATGGGGGAAACGTTTACAAATCCTGCTGTTCCGTTTCTCCCTGCACTCCACATCACAGGGTCATCTTTCAATGAATCTTCTCCTCCTCAATCTCCTGTTACAATTCGTCATTAAGATAACATGAAGTCTAACATGCGCTTTTATGTTGATCGATAATGTCCTGATGGTAATGGCGGTAGTCCTTTTCCGCGGACGAAAATTCACTTGACAGTGCATATCATCATAAAATTTCTCAAGGTCCATTACCATTTATGAACTATCAACATCACCACCAATACTTGGTAAAAAATGACTAGAGTAACAAACCAACAGAACTACATTTTCACAACCGCAGTCCAAGTGATGATTTTTTGCCACATCATCTACATGTACAAAGTGACATGAATTCAGAGAGACCCAAGCTTAAAGGAAGGGCACATTCTGATTCGTGGTTACAGGAACAAGATAAAGGGTCAAAATATTCTTTGGAAGAAGCACTTAGCCCACTGTCCATATGGAATGAAGGGAAGGAAAAATCACCTTCTAGGGCAATGTCAAATTCCTCGCAGGAGCGAATGATGTGGCAAGGGTTAATAAATAACCGACATCAAGTAGCTAAACATGAGGAGTACTGCTTTAGCACACCACAGAGCATTGACTTGAACCAAGAGTTGTTGAGGGAGGTGAACAAGAGAGCTAAATGCTCTGATGAAGGCAGAAAATGATGTGAAGGAAACATCTTGAGAGATAACTCCATTGAATATAAAAACATACTAAATTCGCAACACCTACCAAGCATTCACCACCAAAAAAAAAATTCACGAGAATTTGGAAGAATAATCGGTACAACTCGAGTTAATGGTTTGGAAAATTCTGGAGATAATATGAGGGAGAACCTCCAGGGTTGCCAATCGGGCATAGGTTCACCTACACCTACCTTGCTTTTCGGCGACCAGAATGTGACCAAGGATCAGCATTCCACAGCAACTGAGAGAAAAAGTTTTCATAAAAATTCTGCTGCAATCCTCATCCTCCACCTAAGGGATCATTTGATAAAATACTGAAAGTGCAGAGCTTTGTAAGTATAACTCTCTTAATAGAAATTTTTTGTCTTAACTTGCAAGAAAATGACCATCCAATATTTTATAGGAATTTCAGGAATCGGCTAAGAATGCTGGTCTGAGTACAGTGTTTTCTCCCTATGATGAAGACCCTGTAAATTATCCTGACCACAAGCAATCATATGAGAAACCAAAGATTAGAGATAGAGATGCTCCACCATACTTAGATAACTACCATGAGAATAAGGTGATTGAATCACTTGTAACTGTTGAAGATGTTACTGGCAGCACACCTCTAGATATTCCCTTGGGTTTCAGAGTAGTGCCACATGTAGAAGAAGGGGCTACTGATGAATTCACATCTCTTATAGATACTGAGACAGAAAGCATTGCACAAGGATCTGATTCAGAGGTACCATTTTCCCTTTTACTTTTGATACTCTTTATCTGGGTTGATTTGACCTTTTTACTATGTATTTCTAGTATACAAAGGCTGGTGGCAGAGATACAGAAGATTCTATCAGTGATGCTGCGATAGCTGAAATAGAAGCAGACATCTACGGTCTACAGGTTCTGAAATACCATCTCATTATTACTTGCTATTATCTATTTCCTTTCAACATATAGACATTATTCATGTGGTTGTACTACAAGGGAAGTATGTACAAATCTAATTATTTTTTGCATAAAAATATGATGCGTTTGCACTTATGGCCCTGAAATGCTTTTACGATAATTTTACAGTTAATTTTCAGTGTAGATGTATGAAACATGGATTAGTATTGTCAGCTTAAAAACTTCAAAAGTTTTTTACATTTGAAAATCATGGTTAAGAAGTGTGAAATACTTTCTATAACAAAACCAAAAGCCAGAATTTTCCTTATTTGGAAGAGATAAAAGTAAAATGTTTTATTAGCAAGCCATACAAGTGATAAGAATGAAATTTTATTGTATGAGCAAAGTCAGTTCATTTTTTAAATGTATGAATATGGAAAACTAATATTCTTATAGGAAAATGAAAACTCTGTTAATATGAACAAGCTGTTCTAAGCACACTATGATTACGCTATTGAGTCTCATGTTCAAACTCTCCAGGAAACTTAGAAGCTGCTAGTTGTTGAATCTTTGTAAACAAGTATGAGCCCTCATAAAATATTTATCCTTTCATAGGAGTTTAAACTACTTTCCATCTTTTATTAATCATTTCTCCTGTTTCTTCTCCAGTATGTTATTGAGCACATTGGTTTTTTCATTCTCAGGGGGAATAAATTTTCCATACAAGCAATAAGGAACCCAAAATTAAAATCTAATTGCTACATACTTGATGGCTTTAATGTTTATATCTGAATTTGTTGTGCACTCATAAACACAAAACATGCATCTTAAGATAAAATGTGTCCTTTGGAATGTTGTTAGAATTAGAGAATCTATCGTCTGAGAAATGTCTGGTGAATTTTCTGAACCTCTTTGTATCGTTTTGCTATTATGCCTTATGATACTAACGCCAGTGGGCAAGTGAGTAAAGAGGCCATGTGTTGCTATTTTCAACTAATGCTTGGGTTGCTAATTTGCAGATTATAAAAACGATGATATTGAAGAAGTAAAGGAATTAGGATCTGGTACATTTGGAACTGTTTACTATGGGAAGTGGAGGGGTACTGATGTTTCTATTAAGAGGATCAAAAATAGTTATTTTTCAGGAAAATCATCAGAGTAAGAGCGGCTGGTGTGTGTCTCAAAATTTCATCATCAGTATTTGGAGCTTATAGTTTTTTTACATTATTTTATTAGTGTCCATGTCAAATTTAAAGAAAACTTAAAATAAAAGAATTGATTCCGAATGAGGAAATTCAATTTTTGTAGATGACCAGAAGCATAGACTTTGTGGTATCTTGGACCTTGCTTTTCAAGGAAGGTATTTTAGAATCTTGCATGACTTAACATTCCAAATCTGCTTTTCATTACAGATCAAAGACTTCTGGAGAGAAGCTAAGATCCTATCAAACCTTCACCATCCAAATGTGGTAGCATTTTATGGCGTCGTCCCTGATGGGCCTGGGGGAACAATGGCAACTGTTGCTGAATATATGGTTGATGGATCATTGAGACGTGTCTTACAAAAAAAAGGACAAGTGAGTAAGTTTATATTTGTTTTAATCCCTTGCACACTCATTACAAAGTAGATTGATCGACTCTTCATCCTGCAGAGCACTTGATCGTCGAAAAAGCTTATAATTGCACTGGATGCAGCTTTTGGCATGGAATATCTACATTTGAAAGATATTGTTCATTTTGATTTGAAATGTGAAAATTTGCTCGTGAATTTGAGGGATGCACAATGACCCATATGCAAGGTAAATGATAACATAGAACCCTTTTATAGCATTTTTCTTCAATATTGAAAACATTTTCAGCATTTCAAATCATGAATCAATTACTTTTAGGTTGCAGATTTTGGATTGTCAAGAATTAAGCACAATACGCTAGTGTCTGGTGGGGTGCGTGGAACCCTCCCATGGATGGCACCTGAATTACTCGATGGAAGCAGCAATCGAGTCTCTGAGAAGGTTAGGATCTTTTTAGGAGTATACCTAGAAGTATCTATCCTGGAGTTTGAGTATGTAAAAGAAACCAATTACTTGTATAAAAATCAGAAAAACAACGTTTTAAAATTGTGTTCTTAATTTGGTAGGTTGATGTCTACTCATATGGCATTGCAATGTGGGAGATCTTGACGGGTGAGGAGCCATACGCCAACATGCACTGCGGTGCCATCATAGGTAGGCTTTTAGTTGATTGCTGACAGTGGTTTTACATTATAATCTTAATGGTTTGAACTTGTTTTGTGAAGGTGGAATAGTAAGTAACACACTTCGGCCTCCTATACCAGAAAATTGTGATCCAGAATGGAAAAGGCTGATGGAAGAATGTTGGTCTTTCAGTCCAGCAACCAGGCCATCATTTACAGAGATAACTAACAGATTACGAAGCATGTCAATGGCGCTCCAACCAAAGCGACGTAATCCTGCAAATAGATGAAACCCCTACATTTCCCTTGTAAGTCCCATTATTGTTGCTAAAGTTATAGCATTCTTTAATACAAGCCATGTCCTTATGTATAGTGATAAAAACGTTGTGGACCAAAAACATGAATATAATCTGTTCCTTTTTCCAGTTTTCTGATTCAACTGTTTTTCTAAATTATTATTCATATTTGTCTTATCCATTCCTTTAATTTTACAAGTCAAGTGGACCAAAAACGTACTATATAAATGTGAATTGGATTTGTTATCTTATCCTTAAAATTGATTAAACACTTATAAAGCATAAAACTTAATAATATCTATAAAGTCAACCTTATAATGGATTAAACACTTATAAAACATTATCTAACTTGCAAGTCAAATTAAATTAACAATTATATGCCACCAACACCAATAACCGAGGAAATGCTTTCAAGCAACTTTTAGGTTTTTTTTTTCCCCTTGAACTTTGCAAGTTGCAATACTGTGCTGGCTTATGATAAAATTTTCCACTACTAGTAGAATGTAGAGGTGCATCCACTTTTGTCTCCCATTTCTTCTATCCACCAATTTTTTTCATTTACATTTTCCTTAAAAGATCAAATTGAAAACACAAATACATGCAAATAGCTATTTGAGGCCAATCCCATGTTATATATCTTTTCATGTCCTATCATTTTATCTACTCATTATTGCATCTCACTATTACTTCTAATTCGATCTGCATACAAACCTTCCAATTACAAGAAAGGGTAAAAATTCGTTGGTGAGAATGGTACCCGGCGACTAGGCTACATTGCCATTAAGTTGCTTAAATAATAAGTGGATTAAGCTCTTTTAATAATAGAATATTCTCTGCTCCATTTCAACTTTCACATGTGCATTTTATATTTCTTCTTCAATTTTGTAATGTGTGGGAATTACATGATAACTTATTTTGCATAATTCCTTTTTGTTATCGAGTTTCACTCATATACATTATTGATTCACCATTTATATTTTATCTTTATAATTCTAAATCATATATTAATTTCATTTATTACTCAAATTTTTAATTTTTAGGTATAAAAATTTTATCTAATTAGTAATTTATAGCTATATATTCTATTTTATATAATGTTTAATATACCATTTCGACTGTAATTCAATCATAGTTGAACCTCTATCCATGACCCTCTAACTTCATCGGTTCGAAGATCGGATTGGAATTTAAAAACCTTACTTTTTCTAAAACCATGTCCCCATAATTTTATACTACTCGTATGTTTATATTTTTAATACATGACAAAAAAAATTGTTAATATAATTTTGTAAAAAAAAGTTTAAAGCAAATTTTATAATATAATTTATACATTATAATATATATTTTTTAAAAATAGTGGCTAAATAAATTTGACTTTAGTCTTTAAATTCAAAACAATAATAATTTTTTTTTTTAAAAATTAATATATAATACAGTGATACTAAATAATATTTCATACCTATCAACTTATCTAATGGGTAACAAACTATATAGTAGAGTATTGTCATTCAATTACATGCGCGTAGGTTGATAAAAAAAAAAGGAAAAGTACAAAAAATGTAGTGTGATTTAACGCATTTATAATTTATGGTCTGTGAAATTTTTTATGATAATTTAGGATGTATGATTCAATTTATTAGCCAAATAGGTTTTCACCCATTTTCATCTAATGTGGTATTACTATAGCATCAATTTTCATCTGACACGTGTACGCCACGTCAGCGCTACATCAGATAAAAATAGACGAAAATTCTATTTTACTAACAAATTGAACCATAAACACTAAATTGTCATGAAAAATTTCACAGACTCTAAATTATAAATACGTCAAACCACAAGAATATTTTTTGTACTTTGCACAAAAAAAATTTACACTATTTTAGGGGTAGGCATTCAATTAACCAAAATTTTATTTTTTAAAGAATATTTATAAACCGAACCAAGCCGTGAGGCATAAAAATTGATTTATTTTAATCGAAATATTTTTATTTGATTAGTTTGGATCGGTTCAATCCAGGTACACATTTGTTTAGTTTTCAAGTTTTGAAATTTCAAAGACATTAATCAAGTATGAAACTATGAGCATCCCCAATCCACTCTTTATATAATTGAAACTTTTTATTATAAAAAACCGGATGAAGAAAATGGGACTCTAATCCGCTATTTAATTCTAAATTTTAGATTAGATAGTGAGTTTGATTCTCTACCCGCAGATAGCTAATATTGACTTCTTATACAAAATATAATTAATAAAATTTTATTTTCCATATAGATCAATAATTTTTTCTTATTTTCTATGGATTGATTTTATTATAAAATACTATTAGAATTGATTACATTTATTTACTATTTATAATAAAAGATTCATCAAAATGTTCTTTATTGATTAAAATATGCTCTTTATTATAAATGGCACTATTGAAAATGCTCACACTTACATATAAATAATACCAAAAAAAAACAGTTCAATATGTAAATAAAAATATTACTCTAATTATAATTTTTAAAGGAAGATATAAAGTTCAATTAAGCAATTAATACAGTACAAGTTCAGGAAGAAATGGAGTTTCAATAATTAAATCCAATTATTTCTATTGAGCATCCACCCCTTTCACAAAAATTTCAAGCACACTAAATATGTAGTACCATACACTGATCAACGAAATGTACTAAAAATCTGCATACTAAATATTTTAATAGAATTTGGAAAAACAAATTTTCCCAATTTTGAAGCGTGAAAACATATTCTCTAATTGAAATGTTGTGTGAAAGAATATTTATTTTATAGGGTAGAATTTCTATTTTAATAATTTTCTATTTTGATGAGAATCCATATTAAATAGAGATTTAATAGGGAACATTATAAGTATGAGTATTAGAAAAGAATTTATTTAAATGTTATATTGAGAGAATTATTATGAAGTTAGTGGTGTTCAACACCAAATTTATAATATTTTGAGAATAGTTAAGACGGGTGGATTCAACAACTGTTAAATATTATTTGTGTTTTTATTTCTTTCTAAATTCTCATTAAAATTTTTAACAAGTGTATCAGAGCTTAGTTAGTATAGGTAGATTGTGATTTTAGGAGAAAAATGAGTGAGAATTTACAAAAAGTACAAATCCCTCTTTTGATGGCAAGATGAACTTCATGGTGAAAATAAACACCATTGAAAACTATTTGGTACAACAGAATATAGATAAAGCACTTGAGAATGAAAATCCTAACTATTTTAATGATGCAAAGTGAGCTATAATCAAGAAGAAAGCGGTAAGTACAGTTCAATTAGCAATTTCCCTTCAGATCAAGTACAATTACATGAAGGAGATAGACTCAAAAGCACACAAAAATATCTCTGTGTCAAAATCCTTCAATTGAAGATGGAAAAAAGGTTAAGTTCCTAAGACCATATCAACACCTTCAATCAATTGGTGTGTCAACTCAAGAATGCAAATGAGAAGATCTCAGATCAAGATGAGGTGCTGTTGTTGTTGGCATCACTCCTAAAAACATATAGGCCAATAGTTTAAACTTTACTTGCAGGAAGATCGAAAATCACCTTGGATGGGGCTATGGCGATTCTTAGGAAACTTCCTACCAATTGCTCAAATTCGCTATGCTCCTCAGTTCATGTCTGTCATACCATCTAGTGGCTGCTCCTTCCAAAGATCCCTTGAAGGCCCTGCATTTAACCTCGTCTCTAGTGGTGTGTAGCTCCACCACATGTTTGTAGTTTATAAGGTTAGCTATGGGATCCATTGAGCCGTCATGCTTCTTGATGGAAGGTGGCTTAAATTTGTTCAACATTTTAAAGTCTGCTAATTCCTTTACAAAGGGCTATTTCAATGTCAGGACCAAGTTTATGTCCCCAGAGATGCGTTTCTTTTCTTGAGACATCTCTTTTACTATCTTTCAGACTGTATCCCTTATCTCTTAATGCTATATGTGATTGAAAGCCTCTTAGTCCCATCCTCTTCCTCTTATTGAGTGGGACCTTACTAGGGAGACCATTCTATTACTTTCCCTTTACTCTCTATATGGGCGAGGATGAACAAATTTTGAACTTATTTGTTTACTGGGTTCCCCAGTCCTACCTCCACTGATTTGCTTCTCTCGTTTACCTTCTTTCTTCCCCTAGGCATTTCCCTGTCATCCTTGTTACCCTCTCTCCTACTTCCTCCCCCTTTATACTTAGTTCCCTATCTTTCAGTCTACCATCTCCTTATTCTCCCCTTCAACTTCTCTCTACCCTTCCCTCTAAGGTGTTCACCCCCTCACCTGACCAATAATGGACCTGAACATGCCTGTTGGCCTTATCTCCCTCACAATCTCTCTATTCTCTCCTACTCTTTTCCCTTATCCTTCAAAGTTAAGGTGCATATGAGGCCCTCTTCTAGTGGCATCATCTGGGTTTAAAGGCGAGTCAGGATTTGGAGGTGGCTGGCCTTCTAGGCTCCTGACTGCCTGAAGTAAGGTGCATATGAATTATACTAATGATGGTAGGTTTGCTTTAAGGGTGGTATGATTTGTTGCAATGGGTTGAGGAGCACCATTTGGTTATAGTGCTGTAGAAGAGATTTGAGTGAGTAGGCTTTGTAGGATTTGCATAGGAGTGAGGTTTTCAAGTGTAGGTATTATGGATGTAGGGTCTGGGTTTCGAGAGGTGTAATTTTAGTAGGTGTGGAGGAGTTTTTAGTGGGGGTTTTCTTTGTATTATCCTCCATATTTTGGTGAAAGGTGGTTTTGAGACTGAAAAACAGAGAAGTTTAGTGGTTTTAACTTTCTTAAAGATTCAAAATCAAAGGAAAATGTTTTCCACATATGACACCAATTGATGGGTGTTAACCCAATCAACATAATGGATCTTTGAGAAAGTGGGCTAGATAGCTTAGATGCTTGAATTATTGGGCTTACAAACAAGGAACACGGTCAAGAGGGCCAGGTTCATTGCCTAGCAAAGACCCCCGACACACAAGTCAGTTTAGAGTTTATATTGAGGACTTTAAGGGTTTTGTGAACTAGTAAGGCTGGGAAAATATGAGAGGATAACTTAGAGAAGAAGGAGAAGAGGAAGATCCCTTTACTAATTGGCGTGGGAGGCCTTTTATAGGCCTCTGTTGTATGGTTGTGCATGAGATCTGATGATCCATAAGCTTTCTTGACGAGGAAGGTTACCGTTGGATGATGTTGTTTTCCTGTTAGTGATGTGGCACCTGGTAGTTGGTACAAAAGATGGAATATCCCTAATTGTCTATGTCAAAAGGTAACGTTTTCTGATTTGGGTACACTCAGCGAGCATGTCCTTAACATAGGTGTGTTGTAATAGAACGGTGCACCGTACCTCTATACTAAGGTAGTTAGGGTAATTTTTCATTTTTTTTTATTTAGACTCTTCTTGGTTTATGTTTCTCAGATGGAGTCCACAAGGATTAAGTGGTTCGAGCATGGACTTGTCTATATGAAAGTCTTCCACCTCTATGGGGTTCAACATCCAGACTCCCTGTTCTCATCCAGGTCCCGTATTGGACTAGGGCCTCTGCTTATAGGAGCTTTAAATGGGTCTAGACCTATGGACCCCTATCAATCTTTAAAAAAAACTTATCCATTATTCTTTTTTAATTTTCTACATTATTATCCATTTCAAAAATAAATATAAAAATTTATCTATTTTATTCTTAATAATTAATTTTAATAAATGTAGATAAGGGTATAAGCAATAAACTATACTAAAATTTATAAAAAGATAAGTAATTGAAAGTATTTTCTTAAAATGTAAAAGAAAATATGGACAATATGGACAAAAGAGAACTTACTTTCACATGATTTTGGGCCAAAATTTTGTATTCAGAAAATAACCCGCTTAATTTTTTCTCACTTTACCAAACGTCCCCAATGGAGTCACTAGCTGTGAGGCTCCGCCCTTCGGGGAAAATCCCACGAGCTGTTCGGGCGGGGCCTCACAATATGGAATCACACTCTAGCCAGATGTGATCCCATCTAAAACTCTCAGTTTTCCTTTGAGCGAAAATAACTACTCTCAATTCCACAAAAAAAGCATAAGAATGATCAAAACTAAACGTAAAAACACCTTTACAATAACCACAACAATTTCAAAATATACCAATAGCTTTAGAAAGACCAGGATTGCCAAATGATGACCCATCAGTATTAATTTTAAGCCAATTCTGAGGAGGCGGCTGCCAAATTATCGAAATGATTTTAGGAGCTTTCCTTGCAATGCTAAGGATACCAAAATTATGAAAAAAAGATACCTCATGCCATTGCCATCCATGCAACCCAAGCGAAAGTAACCCACTTCCTTAATCAACTTAAAAAGATGTCTCAAAAGAATAAATTGATTAAAGGAAGAATCAATGAAAATTACCTCATTTTTACCATGCCAAAGTAGCCAAATAACATAGAAATTCTCTAAAAAGGCAATAACTAAGAACTCAACTGCATCCTCGAAGCTCCATTAATAAGATCACAAAGGTTGTTAGAAGTCATAACATTAATCCCAAACAGAGACGACACAGCTCGCCATAACATCTTAGCTAGTGCACATTCAATAAGAGATGTGCAATAGATTCACAAGTATTAAAACACAATGAGCAACATAAAGGAAAGACCAACCCTCTAGATTGGAAGATGTCCTCTATTGGGAGCTTACCCACATATGCTTGCAAACACAAAAATGAACGGGAAAGGGGGATAAAACAGCCTATAAAAAATTATTCTATATAGAAAAAGGGAGGCACCCATAGAGGTAATTATAGTAAGCCTTTATGGAGATCGTGCCATTAGAAGTAAATTTCCAAACCCAAACATTATGGTCACTATAACAAAAATTAATAGCAGCAATTTCTGATCTAACCTCTTGCGAAATGGAAGAGGGAAGATCTCATTCCTTGTTGACAGTAAAATCATAAACTAGATCAGTTTGAGCATGCTGCTCAGCTAAAGGCCTACTAGTTCTATCCGCTACTCAAGAAGACAACCAACCATCAGTCTAAAAATTAAGCTTTGAGTCTTTACCAACCAGCCACAATAGTTTACCCTCAAATCCTAAAAAAATCCAATGAATGGATCTCCAAACGAAAGATGAAAAGTTGTAAAATGAGGCTGACAAGACTTATATAGGAATCGGCTTCTAAAAATGTCCACTTGAAAAGATGCTCGAGTGAAAATACGCCATGACAAAGAAGCCAGCATTGCCTGATTTAGCAGAAATAAATTTTTAACACCAGTCCCACCTTCCTTAATCGATTTGCAGTAATGATTCCAAGAGATAACAACCATCTTCTGATTAGAAATACATCATGACCAGATGGAATTATGAATAGAAGATTGCAATTTTTAAAGAAGTTTGATTGGCTATAAGAGCAAAAAAAGTGCTTTAAAGACCTAGTGATAGCTAAGTTTACAAGGCTTAACCAGCCAACCATCGAGAGAGTATTTCCTTTCCAATGTGCAAATTTACAAAGAATTTTATCAGCTAGCTACTGCAGATGACAAGCTTTTGGAGCACCAGGAATATATTGGAACTCCAAGATAAATAAATAGAGTGTGAACTTTTCGAAGATCCAAATTACAATAAGTGAAAGTGAGTGCCTTATGGAGACAACCTTGCCAAAGAAAACACTAGATTTCTCCTAATTAACGAGTTAGCCAGATAAGGAACCGTAAAGAAGTACAAATTAATATAAAATATTTTAAAAAGAAGCATAATCTTATAGTAAAAAAGAAGTACGAATTTACACGTATGTATACGATAAAATAAAAATATAAAGAAAAAAGTTATTACAAATAGAAATAGAGCAGAATTAAAGAAAATAAAATTAGGAAGGCTCAGCTAGGTTTCTTTTTTTTAAAACAATCCGATACTATATGATCCTCTCTTGTACAACTTTATGGTTATCGGTGCTTCCAATGATAGCCATAGTGGGGCTATCGATTTCCACTTTAGCCACCGAAACCTGCTTGGAAAAGCAATATTTTGCTTTAATTTTGAAAGGACCAACAGTAGTGATTTCTGATCAAGCACCTTCCACGAATAAAGGAAGCTACATTTCTATAAAAATAAATGAGGAGTTATATAAACAAAAAAATTGATTTATGTAAAAACTCTTTGATTGGCAGGTTATTGTTAATGAAAGAGGATTCCCCTTAGAAAATTGGAGACTTGAAGAAGAAGTTATTATTTATTTTGGAAGATTAAATTTCTATAGTAGTTAATCTCTTGAGGATAAGAATTTTATCAAATTACTTACCTTTAGGATAGGAATCAAGTTGGGAGGCATAAGTTCTATTATTATGAAGCCGAGAATTTTTAGGTTATAACATTGGACAAAGGACTCGATATGCTTGCTAAAAAATAATCGATGCACAATTTTGTAATCGTATTTATAGATTACAATGAGAATATTGGCATCCATAATTGTTAATGGATGTTTCTTAAGGAATTAAGATGCCCTTAAGGATTACTAACACCACACTTGATGGAGATTTAGAGCATTATGATCAAGTTTTGATTGACGTAGACCTTTCAAAGCAATTATGTGAAACTTTGATGATTGAAAGGCTATGATCTAGTTTTCTCTTCGACATAATTTATGAAAATCTACTCTTTTTTACAGTGTATACTCTAATAAATGACATCATCCTAAAGATTGTCACTCTTAGAGTCAGCTAGAACTAGTCCATAAACCCACTACTGATGATAAGAAAACAATTAAAGAGCCAAAATAACAATGGCAAAGAAAAGGTCTAGGCAATAGTCATGGTTTCTACTATATTCGCTACTTTACACTCTTTATCAATTAGTGTCCTCTTTACACCTTAATGCAATAGGGATACTAACCTAAATGATCATCATATGACCGTTATTGATTTTCTTATCTAAAATTCAAAGCGTGCTAAGCCAACTATTAAGGTATCATACACACCAACTACTCAAATGTAACAACATGTGAAGTCAGCCATTCCTTATATATGAATCCCATCTCACAGAATGATCATTTGAATGATAACTAATAGTTCATAGAGGCCTCTAACATGATTGTCCCCCTACGATCATCATGCACAGCCATCTAGTGAAACATCTTTTGTAGTGACAATGCAATAAGATGACATTATATATAATCCAACTTTATGGATCCTGGCTTTAATAATAATGTTTTTATTTCTTATGTTATTGGTAATGAATTGCAGGAATAACAAAAAACTTCTAATCTTGATGACTTAGATGATGTAAATATTAGAAAGTCTTAGGTTCACTCCAAGGTTTGGCTTAGTAGTAAAGTGTATTTATGGGCAAAGAGCCAGGTTCAAACTCCCTCCCCACTATAAAAAAAAAAAAAAGTCTTAGATGAACTAGGTTATTGATGGAGAGCGATCATGGGAGGATGTGAAAAATAAAACGAAGAAAAGCAAAAAAGAACAAGATAAGAAATACACGGTTTAACACTCTAAAAGGCCAATCATAAAGTTTATTCAGTTTTTATAAAAATAATCTATTGGAACTATTAAGGGATTTGAAATTTCAATGCCCGATGACATCTCTAAAATATTTGTATCAAACACATGCCAAACTTGGTTTGTCATCTGAATTGGTTGATTTTGTTTATATTTTTACTAGGTTCTAAGAATCTCTCAATCATAGACTAATTTCTTGTAATTATAAAGATCCCATTTCTATTTGAGTTTTAGCGTGTGAATATTTGTAATTTTATTATGATTCTTAAGGATGAGAAACATATCATACTAAACCTTACCTTTCTTAATAATAATTTTCACCTTTCTTTTATATATGGTATCAATTAGAGATATGGACATCTAAATTTATGGGATAACCTTTTATCCTTAAATCTTGCCGGTGGTTTAAATTGGATTACTTTGTGTAATTATAACATGGTTTTGTGTTGCTCATGAAAAAATGAGATGCCCGTCTACATCGTTTCATTGACATTAGTTTATAAGATTCATTGATGATAATGAATTGCTACAACTTCTACTAAAGAGGGATTTATACACTTAATGTAACCATAACTATGTTTCTGTAAGGTGGAGAGTTTTATTGACAAGGCATTGGTGAACCAAGCCTTCTAAATTCATGGTCTACTATCTCTTACATTGCTCTTTTAATGCACAACTCTTATTATGCCTTTATTGTTATGTTATGTTCTTCATATTTTTCTTTGAATGCTAGTATATTTTACTTCTAGTCCATATGTTGACTCACTCTAGGTAAAGGGATGTCATTATTAATTAATGGTCTTAGTCAATAGCACATTTGCCTCTAATATAGATGTTGACTAGTAAGCTTACGAATATTCATAGGGCTTTGAGAGATTTCAATGTATTTACACATTTTAACTTTAATATTTATTCAGTTGAAAATAATTTACATGTAGCTTAGACAAATATGGCCAAGAACGGAATTATAAACCTCTCGCATCATGATGAACTTGAAGCACATGCAAGGTTGGATTCTCACTTACAATAGAAATAAAGTTTTCTAAAAGAAATAATCCGTGCTAATTGTCTTTAGACTTAGATATCGAAACTTAGAGTTTTTCCATCGCCTGTATATTATTCGAAAGCCTTTTAATCTATTTCTATTATAGGTAAATGATGATATTATTGACAACGCACAGGATATCACCAATAACTTTCTTAACTATTTTGAAGATCTTTTTTTTTTTAATCTTCTCCCAATATTCTATCAGACTTTTCCATGGTCAAAGATGTAGTCCCTTATCTAGTTTTTGTTGATAACAATTCACACCTCACTAAGCTGTAAAAATTTGATGAGATTAAATGTGTCATTTTCTCTATGGATGAGTCTAGTACACCTTGATATGATGGCTTCGCTAAAGCATTCTTCAAAGCCTTTTGGGATGTGATTAGTGTGGATGTTTGCCAGGTTATTCTTTTCTTTTTCTGAATGAGCAAGATAACTCCTAGATTGAACTCCAATTTCATAATTTTGATTCCTAAGGTAGCAGAGGCTTTATCAATTGATCAGTATTATCATGTTTTTCTTAGAAATTTTTATTTTAAGATTATTACACAAATTATAGCTGACCACCTATCATCAATTGCAGCTAAAATTATTTTCCCTAAACAATTTGATTTTTAAAGGGTAGGCCTATTTCTAACTGCATTGCCTTAGTATCTGAAGGATTAAATATGCTAGATAAGAAATTATTTAGAGATACCATAGTCATGGAGATTGTTATTCATATCTATTTGACAACATGCACTGCAATTTTCTATTAGAGGTTCCGGATGCTTTCAAATTTTCTTTTCAATTTTGGCATTGAATTCTAGAAAGTGTTCCTCCACCAAGCTCTTTATTATGTTTAATGGTTACCTGCAAGGTTACTTTTCCTACTAAAGGAGTTAGACAAGGTGATCCCCTATCGCTTTTATTATTTGTATTATAGAGGATTTTCTTAGTAGGTTGTTGTAAAAGCTTGTAGATGATAGAACGTTATCTTGTATGAGCTACACTAGAGGCAAATAGTTCATCTCTCACCAGTTATATATGGATGACATGATTATTTTTGGTAAGGTTGTAGCTGAGAAAATCGTGAACATCAAAGAATTTTTTCACGCTTATGGTCTCTTGCCAGGTTAGTAGATCAACTTGATAAAATCTAATATTTATTTTTGAAAATCTATTATCCCTATAAAAGAAATCCAATTGATTGAGGGAATTGATGTGAAGATGGGAAATTTTCCATTTTAATACTTAGGAGTGCTTCTATTTGTTGGATCCTTAAAAAAACAACATTCATAACTGATAACTAACAAAATTATCAATAGGTTTTCTCCTTAAAAAGGCATTATCCTCTCTTTGGAAGGTAGAATATTTCTTATCTATTAGGGTTGTATACCCTGGAGCTTATACTTTGTATATATATTTATAATCTTAATCCAACATTGGCATTTGGTATATATATTTTTTGTTTAAATGATTGCCTTCATTTTAATATTTAAGGTATATATGTTCCATAAGTACTATATAAGTGAACATATTCTCAAAGAGTTTGGGAATATGGAGACAAATTCTTTTTTTCATAGACTTTAAAGTAAGTTCACAATCATAGGATTATTGGTAGGAAAGTCATTAATCCAAAAAAACTATCACCCCTGTTGTCATCCATGATAAGTATGAGATACTTATTGGTACAGAGGTAGTGAGTCTCATACTACAAACATATGATGTCATGACAACATGTGGACACTTAAGAGATGAGTAAGTCGACCAATGACATTAGATGATAGAAACATAGGTTTTATCCACTAGTTAATGTCTGATAAGCTAGATTATAGTTGTGCATATAATCCTTAGACTTGAGGTAACATGTTATATAGCAAATTGGTGGCTATGGTTTGTTATGACTTACATGCCGGTGCTATCCAAGTATTGGTATATGGTATATGGTGTCCATAATCAGTTGTATGTTGAGATAAATGATCTTTAAGAAAGGATTCATTAACTTGGGTAAATAAGGAAGGAATCATATGACTTCTAGTTGTTCTCGATTCACAAATCCTTGGCCAATGTAGTAAAGATTCACTAGAAAGAGTTTCTAGTAAGAATCAATTTATCGATAATTAGAATGAAATATAATTCATATGATCTGGCATATGGGATTTGACTGCTCCATGACCCTAGCTGGGATTGGGAATCCATAATAAAGGGATTTGAGTGCACGGTAATTATGATCAAGAGGTCCATGCAATATCAAGGATTCAATCGCTGACGTTCATTTCTAATTAGGTAGTTATGATATGTTATGCTAGACATCACTCATGACTTATGGGACTAAGTATGGATTGTGGATTACATACTTGGTGGAAAGAAAAGAGATTTCTTTATCCCATTGCTAATTAAAACATGAACCTAGTAAATCACACACCATAAAGTTGTTCCCATGGCTTGAAATTAAATCATATTGATAATTGATTAAAGATTTTAAATAATTATTAATGATGATTGAATTAGACTTGTAATTAAATTTACAAAGATACTAACATGTCTTGAAGTCTAATTTATAAAGGGATTAATTCAATTATGTCATTGTTTGTAAGAGATACAAATGGGCATGACTAAATTGATATGGACCAATGTTTATAACTATTAATATACATGAGATGTGATTAATTATTAGCTAAAGTGATTCCTACTAATTACTTATACTAATCAAGTTGATTAATTGACTAATTGTCTAGTCAAATAAGTCAATTGGATACTAGTACAAGTGACTTTTCTTCCATTAACTTTTTCCTTAATTCAAGGAAGATTAGTTTGAAGAAGTAAGGGTATAAATTGTAGGATTGTTCATCTTTTTTTTCCCAAGACAAGAAATCTAGCACCATTCATCATCTTCGACCTTGAGCTTTTCTCCTAAGAGTTAGAGAGAGAAACTTGAGTTGTAGAGAGAGAAAATACCAAACACCACACCATTTATATATATATATATATAGTTTATTTTTGAAGAAGAGTTCTTCAACCATAAACTCTACTTCTATAACCTTGTGAAGGAGTGTGCGAAGTGTCTTGGTCCAAGAATCCTTAAGAGTCTTAAGTTCTCAACAAAGGAGCAAGAACCAAACATTTGGGCAACTAAGAGAGAAGGTTCAAGCTTTTTGAAGAGGAAAGAGACGCAAGCCTTGGGACATCTTCGATGTGAGTCGAGTTAGAGGCTTCATATTTAAGGAGCTTAACAAAGGAGGGAGTTAAGGTATTTGATATTTTAAACCCCCTTATAAGTTACAATTGTGTTTTACATAATAATTGGCTAAAAAATCATTGATTAAGAATATGGGTCCAAACATAGGTTTAGATGTTCATTAAAGAGTTTAATGAACAACTAAACCATCCATGCTAAAAGTGTTTTGGCATGGAAACTTGTTTTACAAAAGTTTCAAAAATAAAAAACTGAGTCATATCGGATTTTCAATTCTCTACTTCTGCTGCTCGACTTGTATTCTCCCTTGAAGTGGTATCAAAGCCATCCAATTTTTTATAGAATTAATATTTCATCCTAGGATATGACTGTATGGAGTACATCTATACGACCGTATGGTAGGAAAGAATGGCTCCCCATATCACTAGATTGGCGTACACCTATATTAGACCATGTTCTATATGATAGTATAGTCCTAAAGGGGATTGGTCCTAATGCTTTTGGATTGGTATTTGCCTGTATGGAAGTATGCTTGTACAGTCATATAAATGTGTTCATACGCCCATATAGGCAGAACCTATATGAATGTATGCTGGCACAAAAGGTTGGGATGGTTATAATTCATCACATTTAGATATATAAGAGTTATATATGTATGTAATGTGGTGGTCATGGCATGTATGGATGATCATAGAATTTTAACTCAATACTTGGACTTGTAGGACATGTAATATTCATTTATTATATAAGGGTTTTGTAATTAAGAATTAATTACTAGATTAGGTTTTCAATTCATTAAGCCTAAGAGCTATCTTATTTTGTAATCTCACATTGGTATGCCAAGGATACTTAATATACATAAGAGTTGTGGAGATGCAAGAGTAAGAGAAAGGTTCAACCCATGAAGATGCCTAGTGGGAGCATGAAGACTAGAGTAGTCATGAATGCTTGTGATTTGATAACCTAATATGAAAGGCCAATAACGACAATGTGTTCATGAGACTGGAAGTATTGGGAGCCAATAGATTGAATCTCACAAAAGTTATGATGAGAAAGAGTTGCTCAATTTCAAAAATCAAATCCTTAGAGAGACAATGTATAGCTTACGGGATTTGATGAATAAAAGGTGTTCATTTGCAAGATTTGAATCGACCCACTAGAGATTCAGCCCAATGAAATCTCTGTTTCCTATTTGGAAGTGTAGAATTTGCCAAATTAGTAGGAGTGCCATTTTGATTAAAGACCAAATCAATATGGTGATTACACTTGATATATAATTAGTACTAGTTACAATCTTGTTAATTTCTATAGTTAAGCCTAATAATATGATTTCATCCTACCTGATAGCGAGTATTTTACATGAAAATAAGCTAGTTGGTAATAATTTCATGGATTGTTTGCAAAACCTAAAACTTATCCTCTTTTATGAGAAGACCGTGTAGGTGATTGACAAACTGTTGACTGATCCTTTACCTCTACAAGCTTCGAATGAGGAATGGGTCACTTGGAAGAAGTGGCATGATGATCACTTATCGATAAGGTGTATTGTGCTTGCTTCCATATCCAAGGAGTTGCATAAGTAACACAAGCACATGTCTAAGGTCTCGGACATCCTTGCTCACCTTAAAGAACTTTATGGTGAGACAAGTAGGTCCGCTAGATATGAGATATCTATAGAATTATTCCAGGCCAAGATGCAAGAGGGAGAGGAGGTTAGGCCACATGTGCACAAGATGATTCATTTCATCGAGTCAGTAGGGAATCTTAATTTCTCCATAGATTTGATCCTTTAATCTCCCCAAACTTCATTCAATAATTTCATTACGAAATTTCATATGAATAAATTAAATATACACTTACCGAGTTAGACGTTAGTTTGGTGAATGCCAAAAAGGACACAGGTGGACCTAAAGGGAAAGGAGACATTCTTGTTGCTTCTTCTTCTACTGGTGGGACTAAGAAGAAGGAGAAGAAAAAGAACAACATTTTCACTCTTAAGGCCACAGGTGGAATTACCAAGGACAAGTCCATAGGAGAAGCTTCAGAAGGTAAAGGAAAATCTTTCAATTGCAGTGAGGTGGGACATTGGAAGAAAAATTATCTTAGGTTCTTGGAGAGCCAAAAGAATGATAAGAAGAAGAAGGGCAAGAAAAAGAGTAAGTCTTATGAAGAATATTTTAAGTTTTCTAATTCTAATTCTAGTTCTAATGT